>JAPTGZ010000003.1:16814472-16824817 GCA_029814645.1 Fowleria isostigma
ACAATTTAGATTAACCAATTAACTTATCAGTGCATGTCTTTGGATGGTGGGAGGAAACTGGAGTACCCAGAGAAAACTCACGCAGACACGGTGAGAACATACAAACTCCACACAGATGGTGCTGGGATTGAACCCAGGACCTTTTTGCTATGGGGCACGAGTGCTAACAACTACACCACCATGCCGCCCTAATTTCGATCTATGTAGTCTTAAAAAGGTCTTGAAAAGTCTTAAATTTGACTTGTAGAAACCTGTAGGAACCCTGTTAGAATATTACCCCTTCATAGGTCACTCATAGAAATACTCCAAAATTCAAATTATCAACTTTAGTATGTTATTTGGGGACGTAACAAAACTTAAAAAAAAAGAAAAATTCACAAAAGTATTATTGTCATGTAGAAAATCAAGGTCAATGAAGTTACCATATTTGATTACTTACCCATTAGTGGCCAAAAAAAAATAAAAATAAATCCAAGAAGTCTATAAAAACAGTACAAGAAAAACATGTAAGGTGAAATGAGTATTTTAGAACATTAGAACACTGGTGCATTGACAGGTTCTACAGTTGCAGAAAAAAAAAAATGTTTTCTTCCATTTCTTGTTCATTTTAATGCCTGGTACAACTAAAGGTACATTTGTTTGGACAAATATAATAACAAAAAAAATAGGTCATAGTAGTTTAATTTCAGAGCTGATATCTATCCATTCTCCATGGTTTTCTTGATAATAACCAAAATCACATAAGTTCTTACATCAATATCTATGGCATTGTACTGACAAAAACAGTGCTTTTAGACCTTTTATATTTTCTTTTCTGTTTGTTTCAGTCACATGATACACACAGGAGTTAGTACTTGGCAAGGCAAAGCAAGGCAAGTTTATTTGTATAGCAAAATTCAGACACAGGGAAATTCACAGTGCTTTACAAAAATGGAAAAGAGACAAGTTAAAAACACAAAATTACAATTCCAACATAATCAATACAACAAATTCTAATCAGTTAAAATACAGTAAAAGAGAAGAGTGCAGATAGAACCCTTTCAGTTATTATATGCACAGTTGAACAGAGCTGGTTTCAGCCTTAACTTGATTGCATAACCATTGTTTTCAGTGACTTTTGATGTTCTAATAATTTTTTCTGCCCCTGTAGATGTGATAGTTTTTATGCTGTTGTCTATTCATGCATGTTGTACCGCATATGTCCAGCAGTCACCACCAAAGCATCTGGGCATAGCAACATGATTGTAATGCTATTATATTCCAAAATTACTAAAATCTTCCAAATTTTATCAACTTGCCGTTTTCGCTACTGTCTTAGTTGACCAAAAAATACACAAGTCTACAGAACTGCAACAGTCAGCTCTTTACAAATTTTGTTTGATTTTTAAGACACACACACATACACGCACACAGAGGCCACTTAGCTTTTATAATATCGATAAGTGCTGATCCAGACACCTATCAGCATCCACATCATCTCTTTGAACATCATTACTTCCATTAGTACCATTACTTGTGGCACCTAACAATAGAATAGAATAGCCGAGAGCCACTGTGTCCATGCGCGCCGCCATCTTGGAACATCAACTGCTAACAAAGCAGGTACACTCACTGTCCATGCAGAGGTGGACCTTACAGACCCTGTAGACCACATTGGACCTGAGATTGTTGACTCACTGTCCTCACTGGAACTGCTGCTGTCACTGTCTTGTAATATAAGTGGAAATGACCAAAAATAGTCACTTGCCCAATAAAGTCTTAAGATATTTTTTACTTATAAAGTTATCACCATTGACACTGTATAATATCCATTTTATATAATATAAAGTTTCTTGAACTGTTGACGTGGGGCTGTAGTGTGTGAAGTGTCTGGAAGTATTCGGCACCTACAGATCATTCTATTTAGAGGAATGCGGCACAGTCTTTTCACAGTAGAATATTTTCAGGGACAATGTCTGGCCCTGCAGCTCCTGACATTTTGTGAACTGTTGCTATGTGCTTTAAAGTTTGTGCCATTTGTGTCACGAATGGTGGCTGCAGGGAGGAGGCTAAGCATCTTTGCAGACCTAGATAGATGGGAAGGGAGAGAAGGGAAAAAATAGGATTGTGGCTAGTCTGAATCGGTAGCATATGTGCATGCCACTTGGCATTTTTGTGCATATGTGTGTTAATGTCTGTCTGTTCTACTTACATAATGAATGCATCAGTGCATTTCAGACCATTTATTCACATACTTTCTAAAGTAAGTTCTAAGGAAACTACCAGGTATCGCAGTCGGCATCATTATCCGTTTTGTTTCTGTTCTCGTACTCTGATGATCGCTTTTCAAATGTTCACCTCTTCAGTTCTTTCGATCCCTCGTGAACAACTGAATATTATCATTTGCTTTGTTCCACAAGTGACAGTTGCAAAGCAGCCTTCTTATTCTTGTCTAATAACACTGAATCTGTTGATCTGTTTGCCCCCCCTTATGTGCCACCTACTCTGCTTTTTTTTTCTTGTGTCATAAACAGGAAAACCCTACAAGGCATTATGTGACACAGATCCAAGCTGACAGCCCAAAATAACAGTTAACAGTTCTTCTGCCTGGTTCCCTCTGACAAATGCACGGAGCTGTAATGTTAAATGGAGTGTACCACGGACCAAGGAGAAGCACAGGTGCTCTCTGACACCATGCCAACTTCACCTCGATGCCCCCATCTTACAACCATCAATATAACGACTTGCCAGACCTCCTCTTTACACTCTGTCACATTCCACCACCATAATATTCATCTGAACTGCTACCATCTTTCCTATCATGACATGTCTCTTTCTCCTCATGTTTCCTGTTAAACTAGACGGGCACTCAGAGAGGACAGGCCTCTGCCAAGGGCAATGGACCTCTGTTCTTCTTCTTCTTCTTCCTGAGCTGTTTTCTTTTCTTTTGTCAGTCCATAAAACTGATTCGTTTTCTAAATCAGAGTGTCAAAGTCACTTTAGTCCAGGGTCCATATACAGCACAGTTTGATCTCAAGTGGGCCAGACGAGTAAAATAATAGGTTTCAGGTTTATGTTTATTCAGTCATCATCCATAATGCAGGAAATACAAACAATGAGGCTGATTTTAAGTCAACCGACTGAGAATTATGTTGAGACTGAACAGGCTGAGACAGAAGCTAAATGCTTATATATGCCTCGCCTACATTCAAATCAAAATCTGTTTTAAGCAACAGTCAAAACATCAAAAATCATTCCTGCTTATATCCCATAAAAATATCTTTCTCAGCCAGTGTTTAGAATAATGAATTGCACATATTTAAATTTACATGTCATGCCATAATTAATCCCAATAAAATAAACACATCTTTTAATATATTTAAAATGTTTTTCTACAGCATACATACAAACACTTCTGAAATCATACCTGCGTCCCTGTATTGAAAATAACTTGACCAGCGTCTGAGACTGACCTTTATACAGGGCACTTGCTCTTTATCCAAATAAAAATTTCACACTTTTTCAAAACTGCAACTTTTTCCCCAAGACCTTAACTTTATGGACTTTTATTCTTGTGTTTGGTTGAGATTGTACCTGTTGTGTGTAGTTGAAAAGTTAATATTCTTAAATGTATCAATGAATGAATAATGCATAATTCACAATAAATTATTTTAACAGACAGAAATGTTTTCAAATTGTATGAAAACTGCATAAGTACAAGAAAATCACACAAATAAGTTTCACTAGAAACACTCCAGTACTGACCGGTCAGTAAAATCATATCAAGTTTTTAAAGCGCTTTTCTCCTGTATTTTTTTTTTATCTTACATGATTATATACCTTTGAGCATACTCTAAAATTCAACCATGAGGGAAACTTTTTCCATACTTTATTCAGACTTTCACACAAGATTCCATACTTTTTAAGTGTACTCCTGTTTATTGTATAATTAGTGTGTTGACCCATGGGCATCCACAGGATCTAGATGTGATCATTTTTATGCTGTTGTGTATTCGTCCATGCTTTACCACATTTGTCCAGTAGTCACCGCCAAAGCATTCTGGCCATAGCAACATGATTGTAATTGTAAAGTTATTGTATTATAAAATTACTAATGTCTCCCAAAATATTGGTCCTATCAACTTGCTGTTTTTGCTGGTGTATTCCTTGACTAAAAATTGATAAATATGGCAAATGGCAGCAGTCAGTTGTTTCCAGATTTTGTGTGAATCCCCAAATGTATGCACATGTACACACTGTCACACATGTACACACTTTGCTTTAAGAATACAGATAACTTATAATAATGACAACTGAGTTTTTCTCTTTGTTGGAGTGCAATAAAAATCATTACATTCTGAAAATATTTACATTTACCAGCTATCCTTTCACAAAAAAAGACATGAATAACCAGAATATCATTGTTGACATTTTGAAGTTTGAAATTTGGCACAAAAATAAGAATAATTTCTACAATATTTTGTGTCAACATATTATTATTTCAACTAACAAATCAGATCTACAAATGCACAAGACATTTAGTAACCAGAATATTATTAAAACTGTACTTAACTATCAGGGTATTCACATTTTATTGTTAAAGGGTTATTATGCTATTATTTTACTTGAGATCACATTGAGCTGAATGTGGCTCCTGAACTACACCCTTGACCGTTAACATCTTCAATGTAATTTTTGCACTGCGTAAAATCATGTCGTGGGCCAGACTAGAACCTTGGAGGGCTGGTTTTGTCCCATGGGCCACATGTTTAAATGTTTGTGTTCCAAAAAATGATCCAATGGTCAACTGAAAAATGTGTTTATATGAATGTTCTTGCAAGAATACAAAAAAAAAGGCACATTGATGTAATTTATATCTCAGTACTCTAGTCCATGATAGTTTTTGAATGAGGCTAATGTTTTGTGATTGTTAAGACATTTGTGTTACACTTTGCTGTATGAGCTACATTCACTGACTGGAAAGTGTTTTGCATACAGTCTAGACAATATAATAGTGGGTGACAACACTTTAATTTATTTTCATTCATTTCAAGTACCAAATTACAATAAAAATCATCTCAAGGCACTTCACATAGAAAGGTCAAGTCCTTACAGCATTATAGAAAAAAAAAACAAAAACAAAAAAACAAATCTCTCATGAGTAAATACCTGATGACAGCAAGGGAGGAAAAACTCTACACGACCCAGACTCAGAGTGGGCGTCCATCTGTCAGTCACTGAATCACTTTAATCAAGATTACCTGCACATGTCAAAATCAGTCGCTTCATTTACTTAATGCTGCAGACATTTTTCAACACCACTGCTTCAAAATGCTGGATGATAAACCTTAACAAGTGGGTGTCTGGCTCAAATGTGAGAAGCACATAACACCTGCCAAGTCTGCATCCAACACGACATCATCCTGAGACGACAATATACACAGACTGACACTGACTCCTAGAATAATATATATGAGCGTTTGCAAATTTACTGCTCTAGTGGACAAGGAACTACACAAACACAGGACAAATGACACAAAATACAACCTAATTCTAAGTGCAATTGCATAAATTATATTTGTTTAAAATATAAAATGTAAATACTCATGTCTCATGCAGTAAATCAGTAATTTGTGCTTTGTAAAATGTAGTTTATGTTTAAAATGTAACAGTCTGGTACAGTAAATATCCATTTGTGATTGATTGATTAAAAAATGACTTTGTGAACTAACAAAGAACACAAACTTTACTAAAACCATGGGAAATGTTAAAGCAGATGGCCTAAAGCACTCTCATGGACTTACAACCACCTTTTTGTAGCAAGTGGGCAGCAAGTGTAAATACCGCTATATTAGCATGCTAAGCTAGCACTATTTATCTTCTGATTGCTTACATAATGAATGGTTTATTTTGGCTGGTACATCAGTCATTGCACTTTATACAATAATCACAACATAAAACCCAAAAGGAATAGGTAGAAGCACAAGCTTATTTTGTGCCTATCCTTTTCATCTGGTATACTACTTTCATTAAACTAATAAATATGTGCAGCATTGAGCATTCTCATTATGACAAAAATCAAGAACAACAAAATACATTCACCATCTCAAATAAATAAATGCAATGTAATTTGCTCAAGTGCCTTTGTGCTGAGTTCATTTGCATGTTCTGTATTTCCAGCTTTATAGCACGGTGAATGACAAATACAGTGAGAAAAACTGAAAACAAAGACCGAAGAGACAATAAATATTTGTTTCAAGGCCTGACCTGTTCTCTCACAAGGTATAAAAAGAGCTACAAATACTGTTGCATTTAGATTGTAATAATAACACTCCCAAAGGCTCCTTTTTATATGATTTGCTGATACTAACAGTTTTGTGAAGTTTGTGTAGCAAATCCACATTGTGTTGGAAAAAGGTTGTTTGTCAATGTCAGCGGACATATGGGTGATTCTATAATTGGAGAAATATTACGCAAATCTGTCACATCTGTCAATTCTGTTACCCACTGTCACTGTTGTTACCCTACTTCGGTAGCAGAATTTGACGGTAACAGATTTGACATTTTTAACTTTTCAGGCTAAAACTCTGCATGCTAGCATTAATTGCTAAGAGCACATGGTATTTCTTAAATCATGATTTAAAGACTTTTAAGTGACGTATATTGTCTTAACTGACATTTCCGCTGTCCCTATGATACTACTGAAACACAACTGACATACTAAAAATATGCTCTTGGCGCAAGTAACATTTAGGCTTAAATATTTCCACAGAGAAGAATACACATACCTTACACTGCTTCAGTTCTTGTCCATTAGAGGAAGTCACATAATTTCAATGGACTTATATAGATGTGGGAGATGATTCCAGAAATTTAAAGGGAAAGTACACTGCGGTAACAGAATTGATGCGGGACTCTCGGACACGTATTTTTTAAAGAAAAAAGTTATTTTTTTAGTAATTTTATGCTGTGGAGTTACAAAATAAATATTTGGATATGTTAGAAATAGAAAATATTACCAATTTGCAAAAAAAAAAAAAAATTTAAAAATTGCACACATTTACAGATTTCTAAACAGGAAAAAAAAAAACAGTGACCAAGTTTAGACAACAAGAAATTAGGATTTTCGCATGTATAAATCATTTATTCAGAAATGTATTATATGACCTGCAAAATATTTGTATTAATACAAGTGAGCAACAAAGTATCAAAATATAAAAATAATTCCCAATTTTTCCAAAAGAGGAAAAAAAATAATGAGTTCAGATGCCAAATGTATCTCCAATTATAGAATCACCCATATGTAATTTAATGGTAGCTAGTGTTGTTTGTGGCTGCTGTAGAGGAGCAGAGGAGAGACACTGAATAACTGTAGCTAGCATAAGGATTTTCCCTGAAACAATAACTCTAGGTAGGATTAATTCACATGCTGAGTCATGGATGAAGACAGTTAACCTAGAGGTAGAATTTACAGAGCCCCTTTGGGGACGTGAGAAAAAAAAATGCATGGGTTATGGGTCCATGAGTTAGTAATATATGGCCACAATATAAGTAACTCGTGGCAATGCTTTATTAACTCTTTAATCCCTGATGTGTCACCGTTGACACGTTTAGAATTTAGGATATAGATTAAACTCAGTATTGTGCTAGTGACTGAAAAAAAAGTAACCAGTTACTGTTACTAGTTACTTCATTCAAAAAGTAACTAAGTTACTTTGTTGATTACTTGCACCAAAAAGTAATGCGTTACCATTAGAAGTAACTTTTGCGTTATTTTTTTGTAAAGAACATTCCTAAAAATACACCCATTAGTGTCCTTAAGCTTGGCTTCCATTTGTAAATACTCCTTATCCAAGTACCGGTAGTTGTAAACTTTTTCATCCATTTGTCATGTACTGTTCCGACATGTTATTAAACCAATTAGTTTCTGAACGCGGGTGATTCCACAGTAGAAATTGCATGTTGTCAACAATAAAATGTGTGGAACAAATTCACCACACGTTTTATTGTTCCCTGTCCCTGGCTAACAGTCCTGCCAAAATCTAACCATTTGGGTAGCGACACTTGCCTCATTTCCCGTGTGAGATGACGATGACAGATGCCGGTTAGTCTCAGCTAGCTTTGTGGATGTGTTGCTGTTTGTCGCTGTAGACAGGAGCTTTAATCCACAAGCACTTGACTAGAATGTTCATCTCTTTGTGCTTGACTAATGTGAAATAGTGAGTGTACTTCCACGTTAAGAAAGCAGTACTGCTCTCGCTTTGATTTGCCATGACAAGTTGTAAAAAAACATCAACACCCATAATGCATCACCGCTGTAAACGGGAAGTAGCACACTGCTTCCTCTTCGTCTTTATTTTCAGAAGGCTAGACGCCTTGCACACCAAAATTGATCAGTTTAGCTAGTAACGGATAAAAGCACCATACGGTAATGGAGCTACTTTATTTAAAGTGTAACGCGTTACAGTATTAGTTACTGACAAAAGTAACAGTGTTACAGTAACGTGTTACTGCCTAACACTGATTAAACTACATCCTACATTCTGAATGTGTCCCCGGTGATACATCAGGGGTTAATCATTCCAGTTGTTTTTCTTGGTAGTTAAAGGGTTAACTTATGGCCACAAGATAAGCAACTCGTAGTCATGTATTGCTAACTCATGGCCAATGTTTCTACTAATGCATGACTACAAGACAATTCACTTACGAGATTGCTGTTTAGCGTAGTACATCGATTTGATGCTCTTACCAGCATGGAACAACTCAATTTGATTTCATTTTATTTTCACCTTGGTATGAATTATTTTGATATACTTTGATTTAAGTAATGGTCCCACAGCAGTGGTCACGCATTAACAACTCATGGCTACAAGTTACTTATCACGTGGCCTTGAATTAATTTTTTTTTTTTTTCCACAGAGCCAGAGGGGCTCCATAGAATTAGCTAATATCAACAAATGTCCAGCTCTGTGCAAATGTTGAACCTTTAATGTTTAGTTGATGCACAAAATCCTCTCGGGTAGAAAGGATTTGCCTTAAGCAAAGTATGAATTTTCAAACACAATTTTTGTTTGAAATTAGACCCTAATTTTTTCCCCCATCCGTATGAACCCTCAAGCTTCCTCCAATTAAAGGCCTTCTCCACCTATAACAAAGTCACCAGACCATTAAGAGATTTTATCTAAAAAAACCCTCATAATTTCTACCACTATTGAACCGGCAATGTTGTTACCACCAAGTGTCAGATCGTTTTCATGCTAAGTGGTGTAGGAATTTCTCAACACTAGCACTTAAACATTCAGCCTTATAGTCTTCAAAAATGGTCCAGGTTCTTTCTGAATGTAACACAAGACTGAACAGAACTTGTAGAATGTGTGTCTTTATCTTTTGTTATCAGAATATTAAGAGTTTGTGGCATTAAGATAATTAGTTCATCTGTTTCCTTTGCTGTGAAGTTTCAATTTTCTAATTTCCATTTGAATTATTTTCAACTTAAGAAGAAAAGATTAACTTTAATTATTACTTTGTTCTCCACCTTTTAAAACAGACTTCTCATCAAACAAATCTGTGTTTTGTGTGTGCTAAATGTAAATTTACTTTGGCTAAAACTAGCACTAAAAACCCCGCCAACCTTTTGTGTCAAATCATACACACATTTGTTAAAAACCCAATAATACATGACCTGTGTGTACATATTTCTCATCAAGAGAGCCATTGTGGTGGAACCCACCTCTCTGATTGCTTCTCCTTCTTGCTGGGCACATTTCTTTCATTTTCTCCAAAGCCCTCTTCTATTCAACCTTTTGTTTCAAAGCAGCCACTTTAATTACTTTAGTCTGCGATGTGAGCTTTGCATGACGGCTTTCACTCAAGCCTGGCACTGGGGAATGTGGGGGGAGATGATTTGTATTAATGATGGGTGGCAATGAAGGGGAGATGACGAAAGGGAGGAAAATGATATGAGACAGAAGGAGAGGAGGAGCTGTCAGGAGGAATGTGGTTGATGAACCCTAGATCATGGCTGAAATGAGGCTCATCCAACCTTTTACCTTTAAGCCCATTATCAATTGTTTATACATCTATTAGAATCATCTACGCATGCTTGAGCCAGATGTTTACGACTGCAGTGTTAGATTTTGAACATTCGCATAATGCTAACAATGTATCACCTGTAGGGATGGGAATCAAGAACCGGTTCTCAAAAAGAACCAGTTCCCAGTAGCTCAATTCCTTAGAATAGTTTGCCTGCCTGCTTAAAGATTTTGCTTATCAAGTTGATTGTATTCGTCGTGTCTTCCATATTCAATTCTTAAGTGGCTTTCTTTTTGTCAGACAAGTGAATTTTTTAGAGGAGATGTTTTTTTAC
>JAPTGZ010000003.1:16980584-16997180 GCA_029814645.1 Fowleria isostigma
CATATAACATGTTAAATAATCAAAATATAATATACAAAATAAACCAAAAAAATGAGGTGCAAATTCACCTCAAGTAAAAACTTCTGCTTTGGTTTACTTTGTATAATCACACTTCACACTTGTATTTACAGGGCAATCTTTCTGGCCTAAATTTGCTGCATTTTTGGCACCCTCCACTGGGTGGCACCCTAGGCAACCGCCTATATTGCCTGTAGGAAGGACCGCCACTGCACATATCATATGACTCAATGGTCACTGGATGAACGTATGCTACTTAAAGTGTTATAGTAGTAACATACTCTACTCACACAAAGTTTGGGTGAAATTTCAGGATGAACCTAAAATGCACTATATCCTTAATAGATGAACTAAATGTGACCTTCTGTAAACTTTTGAATGCACATGGTCAACAGTTTAATGTTTCAGGACTTTTTGCGCAATTGTCTGTTCTCTACAAGGAGCTTAGCAGAAAAATTCACAGCAGTTGTCTGATCCATGAATGAACCAATAAATGTCGTGGTTCAATTAGAATTGGTATTTAAACAGTCCTCTTCATCATGATGATCACATTTGGACATCATCAGATTTACACATTGACATTATTGATATGGTTCATTGGCACTTTAATAATAATAATGTGTCAATCCTGAGAAGCTCAGGATTTAGAGCAGGTCATCTAATAACCGGAGGGTTGACGATTCGGTTCCCACTCTGTCCCAGTCATGTGCTGTTGTGTCCTTGGGTAAGACACTTTACCAGCCTTACCTCCAGTGTGGCTACTCACTGGTGTAAGGATGCGTATGAATGTTCGGTGGTGGTCTAAGGGGCTGTAGGCGTGAATTATCAGCCATGCTTCTGTCAGTGTGCCCCAGGGCAACTGTGGCTACGGGTGTAGTTTACCACCACCTGAATGTGTGAATAAATATGTAAGTGAATGAATAATGGATCCATTGTATGCACTTTGAGTATGCCTTAATAGAAAAGCGCTATATAAATTTAATCCATCATTATTATTATTATTATTATCATCAGATTTACACATTGACATTATTGATACAGTTCATTGACACATTGATTGTTGTTGTATACCCACCACCATGGTTGGCTTTTGTTTCAATAGATTGTTTTAGATGAGGAAATCACCATTGCATGCATCTACTTAAATGCCTTACTTTCATGATGTAGCGTGTACTTTTTGTATTTTCCATAAATTTCACCCAAAAGCCAAATATCCCTAACTTTTTGTGAGTAATGTACTAGTAGTGTAGTAGTATGATAAAATGCAGAACTTGACTGCACAAAAGCTGATATCAGAGATGACCAAGACAGATGCCCGTAATTCGGTATCCATGTTGAATCAACAGCTGGCAGCTGAGGCTGATGTTTCTGTTACGGTCCTGTTATATGGGCGCAACAAATCACAGAAAAGACATGTAATGACTACCAAGACCCGATCACGTACAAAAATTATGGCATCTGCATCATCTTTTCCAGTACTTTCTATGACTGCCCTTTCAGAACATGGTTAACCAATTAGCCCATTACAACCCAAACAACCACCAGTGACCAGAATCATCTACCAATTTAAAATGTTTAATACCTGTTGATCCACTAATCTTATCAATATATGTCCGTAATTGGTGCAAAATACAGTTATTCATCTTTTCATAGTCATCAGATATGACCCATTTGGATGATCAGAGGCTCCGTAGTGAACGTGGAAACGCTGTCATCTTTTACAACATTGACTCACCAGTAAAAAAAAAAAATCAAACTGTCATTTATCACCAGTTTGATAAATAACAGTGGATGAAGACACTTGTTTTATGTTCAGTTAATGACAGATTTGCTGATAAAGTAACTTTTTCTTCAGTTTTCTTTTTTTCTGACAAAATAACCCTTTAACTTTAATCTGAGCTTGTGAGCATCCACTTGATCAGTGAGTTGAATTTTGGAAAATACATGATTTTCACTTCTTAAAAACACAAAATGCAGTTGTTAATATTATAATACATGGTGATAAAGCATTTAAGAAATGTTTAATAAAGGGAATATAATTGCTACACTGGGTCTTTATGGGTTAAAATAGGGTGATCCGTATTTCTGTAACTCTCATTTTTGGGGATTTTAAAATGCTGGGGTATTGAGGTCATAGTGAGATAGAGGCAGCTCCTTGTATTTATTGTTAACAATAATTTAGCCGTGTCTGATAATTGTTGAATCCCTAATGTGTATGTTTCCCTCTGTGTTAAACCTCAAGTGTAAGTTTGGTTCGTGGCCTGTACACAGTTTTTCACGGGCTGGTATTTCTCTGTTTTTGTGTCTCAGTGCAGCATATGGGTCGTGCTTGTATCCACAGGGTAGCTGACGGGCGACTGTGTTGTTTCGCATGCTCCATTGGTGTGTGCTTGATGTCTGTTTAGAGCCAGGTCATTGATCTGGGCCTTGTCTTTCTTCCATCTCTCCACAGGCAGTGCCAGGCAACTGGGGAGAAGCAGTTGGGTACAAGGTGAAAGGTTTAAGAAGCATTTGGGATGAATAATGAAGATGTGACCTTCTAATTAAAATCTGACTCCCTTATTTTTTCACTTGCCTATATCTGTTTTTTGTTTTTTTTTCCTTCTGCTGGCCACGACCAGGGAGAAAAGGGCCAGAAGGGAGAACTCGGTCCACAGGGTCTCACAGGAATTCCAGGGAAGGATGTAGGTGGTTTTTATATCATTTTGTATCTTTTATGCCAAATGCTATTTATGTGGCAGTGTCTATAGTAAATCATGTTATTAAAACTTGATGCCGTTTATACTATTACATACTTCTGAATGCAAAGCCCTCTGGCAGAAAGGATTTATAATACATAGTTAGAATATATATATATTTTTTTTGTATTTTTTTCTTTAAGAATATTCTCAGGTTGTACAACAAAGAACATGTGAGAACAGTGACTCATACTTCTCATTATTTTATAGACCAAACAACTAACAGAATAAAATCCTTAACCTAATTTCACATGGGAATCAAAGCTCTGTATTCTTAGTGAAAACCCTGTGTCCTTTCCATTCATTATATTGTATTCACTATACTTATTATATACAGTATACAGCATAAATGAGTAAATCCCGATAGATTTGTCATAAAACCTTTAGTTTTCTTTTAAGTTTTCTTTGACATTTTCTATGGGACACTATACAATATATCATGTTCTTAAGGAAATGTTCTAAAAACTCAGTTTTGTCCAAATTTTTTGAAACTCTTCTTATGTTCACTGAGATGCTGATTCAAATCTTACTTTTCAAAGGGGGTGCACACACATTATATACAACATTATATAAAATATTACTCCTTTTATGTGCTTACTTGGGGAAAAATAGGAAGATACCATAGCTGCTTTGTAGTTATTTACACATTTATGTACAAATAGATTTTTTTTTGTTTTTATCTATCTGTTATTTTGCATTATTTTGATGTCGTAATTAGGGAAAATGTCTGTGAGCAGTCTTTTGGGCTTGAAATTTGCTCCGTCGACCATTTAGCTTGGAACATGTGTGTATTTTCAGTTGTGTAGACGCTAGTTAGCATTTACTCACAGGCACACCAATGCACACATCCACTTACACAGCCACTTTTATCAGGCGAAGAGCGGATATTTAGTAAACTTATACCGTATTACTCTTTAAGCTTAGACTCCCATTGATATCTGCACCCCCTCCCCAACACACACACACACGTGCACACATGCCTGCCATGGCGTTAAGTCGGCCTGTTAATGCCTGTTAGATTAGGCTAGAGCAACAAAGCTTGCACAATCAATGCTGCCTCATTGACTGTACTGTTCGTCTCTCACACAGGCAGGCACCTATTCAGAAAGACTTAAACCTTTTAATCTTCCCTGTTCAGAGCAGTGATCCTGTAGACGCATGAAAAGTTTTGAGGAACAAATTACAATGTGTGTGTGCTCTGAGATATTCCCTTGGTTTCTGCATCAGACGCATTCGCATATAGCTGTTCACCAGCCTAAGTGCCTGTTTTGGACAGATGGATTTTATGCAGGATAGATTTTCTTAAGCCTGCCATCCATCTGACATTCTGTGCAAACGCAAGTCAGGGAGGCAGAAATATTACATATGCACCATTGATCATTACCTCGGAGTCTTCCTCTTTTCTTAATGTCACACAAATAAAGGAAATCAACAGGTGTCTCTTGCACTTTATGATGGTATTTTGATTGCAGAACAATTAGGTCTGATATTAATGATGTCACTGACCCCCATGATGGTGCCACTTCCTTGTCTGTCTGTTTTCCAGGGTCGAACAGGGTCCATCTGTGTAGTCGGCCCCAAGGGACAGAAGGTCTGGCTGGATTAAATCTGGAAGTTTTTTCCCATCACTCAGTCTGTCACATACATTCAGTGCAGTTTGGGCTCAGCAGCTGTGTCGTTGAACTTGTTTTCCCAGGGTACATCAGGTTCAGTGGGTCCAGAAGGATTGGCTGGAGAGCCAGGAAAGCCTGGACTACCAGGGCTGCCAGGGGCTGGAAAACCAGGTCTACCAGTAAGTTTGTGTTTTTAATTAATGGCCTCCAGATTTACAGAACTCTTGGAATATATCGCCTCTTTTACAAAGGTGTCATTTCTCCCATTATCTTAAATTTCCTTGTTCTTGTTCTCTCAGGGATGCTCTCAGTTTGAGCAAAGAAAGTGCTTTTATAATATGATGTTCTCAGAAGTGCAGGACAAGATTTGGCAAGGTTTTAGGTGCAGCTTTTATTGCCCTTTACAAAAGCCTAAAAGCTTCTTAAGAAAAGTATTTAAGAGATTTATTTACTTGTGCTCTTCAGGGCCCTCCTGGTCCACCGGGTGGTGCAAAAGGAGACAGGGTAGGTGTACCTTTTCTTATATAACATATTGTGTATACTTGTTGTATGTGCATTCACTTTGATGTTTTTGAAATGCCAAAAAGTACAGAGTAGATCTTGAAAGGAAGGACCATAATAGGTAAAGAAAAAAATACAGATACAGATGAACTGTGTTGGTCCCCAGGGGGAAATTCACAATTCTGACAATAAAACGTTTATTTTCATTTGATGTCTTTAATCACCTTCTTTAAGCTGAAGGCGATTCTTGTTCCATGTGACACATACAGTGGTTTTGTGTTGGCAGGGGGAGTCAGGACTTCCAGGAGAAGATGGATTGCCAGGGGATCCAGTGAGAGACTCTTTTAAACATTGATTTGTAGTCAGTGAAGTATGCATGAGCTTCCAGTAGACGGTACTGTTACTGTTACTGGTGTGTGACTGTGATTCTGCTGTTTTTATAGGGACCACGAGGACCTGCAGGGTCTAAAGGAGAGAAGGTATGGAGTCCTAAACGCTGTCTTTAACATTTTTCCCTGCGTGTTTGTGCGCTCTGTCATGCATATTTGATTTGTGTTTATACCTAAGGGTGACCCATGTGAAGTGTGCCCCACGCTGCCTGCAGACCTCAGCAATGCAGTGACACTGGAGGGGAAGCCAGGTCCTAAAGGGGAGCCTGGATTACCGGGGATCAGCGAGAGAGGACTACCTGTAAGTACTGTTTAACTATGTCGTCAAGCTTTAATGTATTTTGAAGTTGCCCTGAGTGTTAAGTTAAACATTTTTCTCATCTTGCTACATGTTTTATTAGTGAGTAGTAGAAACAGTCTGAGCTGTAGCTAACAACTGAACCTTGAGCGCCGCTTTAATATATATTTTAGTTTCTTGTCATTCTGAAGGATTGTATTCTGTTTATTTCCACCTTAGAGTCGTCCTTGCCCTTGTAACTCTTGGAAGTGTTGCAGCAGCTGGAGGAGAGAAAGCGTGATATGCCATCAAATGTTTATTCCCCAAGGCAAAGGTCATTTAGTTAATGTAATCTTAACATGTCCTCCTCTCTCACTCCTTTGATATGAGAGCCAAACTATTGTGTGTGTGTGTGTGTGTGTCTCTCTGTTCACTCTGCACCCACTTACCCCGGCAGGTGAGATGGGGGATGATTTGTTGGTGGGGAAAAGAGTATAAATCTGAAGCCTTATGAGATTCTCTGTGCAACGATTTCCAATAGTGCCAGCATCCATCTGTCATACCTGGTTAGGGTAGCAGGAGAAGGAGGTGGAGCAGCGGAGAGGCGAGAGGGAGTTATGACCTCACTCTAACAAAGTTGAACTAACAACAATCCTCTACCTCGTTTCTGCTTTTCTCTCCTCTCTTTTCTTGCTTTATTTTTTACCAGGGGCCTCGAGGTGCAGATGGCAAGCCAGGACAGAAGGTATAGAGTTCTCCCCTCGTTCATTTATTGTACAGTTTTTGGTTCATTCATATTCTGTGCAAGCATGACCTATACACACTCATCTGCATGCTCACACATTCAGATATGCTAACATCAGCACTGCAGAAGGCTAAAGCAGATGCAAGCAAACTAGCTGAACTAAACTAAACTCCAAAAGAGACCAAAGTGCACACACACACACACTCACATACACACACACTCAGCACACCTACACATGGCCACTATGCCCATATGTGCAGTACGGCTGCCAACCTGGTCAAGCAGCCACCCACACCCCACAACACTCTGACTCCTACACACCCACTTACTCCAACATCTGCCTAATTACAATGACCAGGAAATTTGCAGCATTTCAAGCAACTCAAAGCAGACACAAAATGAGCTGATACTAATTTGTGTTGCTGCTGTGTGTTTCTCTATGTTTTCCAGGGAGAACAAGGATCAGTTGGTGCTAGAGGAGAAAAGGTCAGATACATATTGGTCTACACTTTAGTTAAAACAGCTCTTTTTTTTAACCACTTGTTAGATAGAGTACCCTGAGAGAGGACGAGGATTAACTGCTGTGGCTTGAAATTGAACCCAGAGCAGCAGAACACTACTAATAGTATTTCATTAGACTGCCTTTAGCTTTGATTATGGGATGCAGTCACTGAGGCATTGTTGATGTCACGCAATGCTTTGTTACAATATGTCACAATATGTATTTCGATCCAATATTTTGAGGTTCAGCTGACCTTTTTTTGGACACAGTGGCCATTTCTCAATCTTTTTTCTTGTCTGTTCCTCCATCCTTGCGCTCTCGTGAAACGTCATAAGTCGCAGCTCAAGTACTGTTCCATTTGAAAGTTCGCATAAACCAAGAACGCATGAAATACCCAGATGTTGTTCTTGTCAGCTAGCTTAAATCAAGGATGCACTGGTTGGTAACTCGTGTAGACTTGGATGGGAAATTATCCCATGATGCACTTTGTGCTATTCTCAAACGCTATGGCAGCTTCTGTGATAGAACCCAGCTAGCATATTTCTGTCCAAACCCGACCTGTGCTCAAATATGTCCAAACTTGACAGGCAGTTCAATGTTTACATCAGGACCCGACCCAAACCCAAACAGGACTCCTTAATTTTTGTCCGAACTTGGCCCGACCAGTCACCAGATTCTGGCTCAAAATTACTGTGTTTCTGGAAATACATCTTTTTTTTTTCTTTTTAAATTGTATTTATTTATTTTTTTTACAACAGCCATTGTAGTCTTCTTCATTTAGACAGGCTTGTGCCTGGTTATAAATTATGCTGTGCCTGTTAATAAGGTTTTAGGAAAAATGCAAAATTTTGAGACAAAAGACTTTCTACTTTGGTTAGAAAGTCTTAATAACATGATAATGAAAGTATTTAGTTTTTCAAATGTGTCATGAAACTGACTATAATAAACAGGCTAATCATACCTTATCTACATTAGCATATGTTAGCATTATTACTATTGGACTATGTTGACTTCTAACTTTTTTGCTTATCCTTTAAACACTGTAGGCATTTTAGAGCTAAAGTATAGTTTTGATTTCTAAAAGGCACTTCTACTGTGGTTAAGAAGTTTAACTAACAAGGTTGTCATTGCATTTTGTTACTCAACTGTTTCAAGAAACTGACTTAATTACAATACAGGTGGTGTTAGCATACCATAACGACATTAGCACATGTTAGCTTAATTTCTATTGGATTATTTATACTTCTAATTAATATGCTTATCCATTAAACCATGTAGAAATTACTGTTATCAAACTCAGCTGTATGGGTTAATATTTAGCAGGCAGGTAAAACTGTCTTCCTGTTTAGATAGTGTTTTCAGATAACATTAGCTTGCTGAGTGTAGCCCAACAGGCCCACCATTTTGTCCAGTTAAGCTCTATTGTAGCTCATAGCAAAATACAGATAGTCCATATTCTAGCTCTAAAAGTTTAGTCTTATTTAAGTCTTGTTTGTGTCTTTATGTGCACCTGTCTTAATAACATATCTATGCTAAATTAATATGGGAAGCTGTTACCTTAATAGTATATTTTTTGACCCATGTTTTTTTGTTCATATGCTTTAGGGTGAACCTTGTTCTGTGTGCCCCACACTTGGCGAATTACCCGCTAACTTGCTTTCCAACGGCGCCATGACCCAAAACCTGAAGCTGAAGGGCGAGAAGGGAGAGCCCGGGATTGGACAGAAAGGAGAGCAAGTAAGTCTCGCTGTGCTACGTTATGTTGAAATTAGAATTAATGTACCTCTACCACAGAATAAACAACAAGGGTTCCAAAATGTTCATAAATACTTCCAAGGTGAAAACAATAACAAACAGTCTTATCTTGGTAGAGTTTAAGGACTTTGGTTTACAATGAAGTATAGCATACATAGCGTTGGAGAACTGATGTGGTAATTGTTGGGTTTGACTTCACATCTATTTCTGATTTCCTTTTCTTTGTGTGTTTGCTTGCATGTGTGAACAGTGATAAGCACCTTCATTAAAGTGATGCATTGTCTACTTGTTTTGCTCTACAGGGAGAGCCAGGAAGCGCAGGCTCACCTGGCTTTAACGGAGAGAAGGTAAGTAACATAAAAGGAAACAGGCCCAAGAGTAGGTCACCTCGATAACAGGCCGGTAAAGGCTCACACAAGGTGAACCCGCTACGTTATTGAATGAGCCTCTTAATAGACTTATAAGATAGATAATCACAGCAGGGCACTAATTTTAGGGCCTAAAACTGTGTGCTTTGGGGATTTCACACAGCAGAGATCTTATTAGTAAAAAGCTGAGGTAACGAGAAACCAAAATCACTTGACACGGTTGCCTGTAGGATACACATTATTATGAAAAGTGAATTTAAAACAGCCATTCATTTTTATCAATTTGTGAAATTCAGATGGTGATTTATTTTACTTGTCTGCAGGGTAGCGCGGGGAGCAAAGGAGCTGACGGTAAGCCGGTAAGTGAGGTTTCTGCTAATTGAAACAGAAGATCTAGATTTACATTCTGATTTTGTGTTATGAAGTGAAATATGTCCATACCACAGGGAAAAACTGGACCCAGAGGACCCATAGGGAAGGAGGGGCCCAAAGGTGCAAAGGTGAGAGCGTAGAGTGGAATACATAATTATTAAATGGAAGGTTTGGTGCGTGTTTTGAAGGAAAATACTATTCAGTAGGGTGTAATAAAATTTCATGGCATGAAATTTCACGGAATAAAAAAAATGACACATAAAATAAAAATCAAGTTTAAAAAGTTTTAAGGATGCAAAGGGGCGCCATGCACTGAGACTGATGATTTTTGACCCTCTCAGCTAATGTAACAGCTTTTACTTTATGTGAAAATGGAGGATGCTGAGAAAATAGTGGACGCTAGGGGTGCAGCAGTACTCAGAAAAATCGTGTATTGTTCGGTTCCCCATGCCCTGACGGATTTGCTACGGCCACGGCTAGTACCTCTCTCTCTCTCTCTCTCTCCCTCTCTCTCTCGCAGCACAGGGCAGCCCCGCCCCTCAATGACAGATAGTGGACACATGCTTTAGACTTAACACATATACAAGACCATGACACGCTATTACAAGGAGATGCGTAGATAAGAAAAACAAGAATGATATATCATTTGCAACGGCACCACAAAGAGAAGCTCCTCCCACTTCCTACCAAGACAAAAA
Organism: Fowleria isostigma; assembly: GCA_029814645.1. Classification (NCBI taxonomy): domain Eukaryota; kingdom Metazoa; phylum Chordata; class Actinopteri; order Kurtiformes; family Apogonidae; genus Fowleria; species Fowleria isostigma. Next base: position 16,990,561 of record JAPTGZ010000003.1, read on the forward strand.
TTTTCATGACATTGCCATTTATGTTTAAAAAATAATGAAAAAGACCGAGTGAGATTAGAAAACTAAAATGAGTTTTTATTCTTTCTTTATAGTGTGTAGAACAAAGCACGCCCACACAGTCGCACTGTCAAACTTTTGCAGTCAAATTGTTTCTCATCAAATTTATTATCTTCATTAGGTGATTATCTTTTATCTTTGTTTTGTATCGTGAATATTTCATATCATGAGCCCTGTATCATATTTCATATTGTTTCATAAGTTGACTTTTTTGTTAAATCCCTATTGTTTGTACTTTATCAGCATAGAAGTACATTTGTGTGTTGACAGGGTGAACAGGGACTTCCTGGTCTTAGCCTTCCAGGCCTTAAGGGTGAGAAGGTAAGTGTAGACGCATGTTTTCCATCTTACATCTTTTAGATAGATGTTTATGTAAAGTAACCTTCCTGATATGTTACCGCTCACTAGGGCGAATGTGGTGTGTGTCAGCCATTGGAGGTTGGCAGCGGACACTCAAATATCAAAGTGCCTGAGGGAGCAAAAGGTGAACGAGGCGAACCAGGTCCTCCAGGGTCAGCTGGACCCCCAGGCCTTGGAGCCGAAGGCAAACAGGTGTGTTTTGTGTAGAAGGAAAGACAGCTCTTACATTCATATTTGCACAAAGGAAACTTAAGGTGTCTTATGAAAGTACAAGTTTAACTAGTTATAATATCACTTTATGAAGTTCTTCAGTCTCTATTAATTATTATTGTGAAAAAATGGTACTAGATAATCTGGTACTATACCTTGCTAGTGTGTTGCAACGTGATTTGTGGCTTAATAAAGTATTCCTCCCATCAAAAAAATACATTCTCCTTGAAGTAATGAGGACTTTTTAGATTAATGCTATTGTTAACCAATTAAGTAAGTAAGTAAGTGGCAAAGCATGACAATAACACATATTATGTAGGTTGAAAAGCTGAATATACATTTGTTAATTGTGTCTTAAGTGTTTTAGCTTTAGCATTGGGCAAAATGAGAAACGCCTTATATGTTACCAACTTTCAAATGAGGAAAGATCAGGGTCTCTCAAAGTTTTCCTGTTACTCCTTGAGAATTAGTATGATGATCAGGAACAAAACAACCGGGAACTTTTTACAAAATCTCTCACTTTTAACTTGCCATTAAATTATCAATCTTTCTTCTACTCATGACTTCATGACTGTGGTTAGTCATCGACTTCCATTCTTATCTGGTTACACTGGTATATATACTATAAGTGTATAGTAGTACAATATGTATTGTCACCATTTGTTTACTTACAATTTATGATCTTCATTATTATTCTACTGTGCTATTATAGCAAGTTGTTTTAGTACATTTCCATGTATATTTATGATGTAAAACAATGACAGCATCTCTCAACAGTTGAATTGTTCAATTGAAATCTGAAGTGCTTACAAAACAGCTGTCACTACGATCTGACTTCATAATAGAAATCACATAATACAAATTCCCTGAAGCCAAAGTAGTTTCCACTTTTTTCCACAATGAAAGAGATTATTCAACATCAGAATGATTGAAAAGTCTGAGATGCTGAAGGATTTCACCCCAAGGGTGCATAAGCCACTAATGTTTATTGAACAAATAGGATCTGCAGTGATTCCCCTCTCACCACAGAATCACTGCTAAGTGTAATAAATCTCTGTTGGATTCTCTCACCCACCCCAATTACATGTTTTGTGTTTATACTGTTAGCTTTATGTCAACAGTTATTTTCACTTAAATGGATACAAGCTTTGCACGGTACTTGGAGATGAGCTTGTGCATGTGAACCTGCATACTGTACGTGTATCAGCATGTATTTCTACATCCTTTTATTTGCTTACACAGGGCCTGCAGGGTGTTGCTGGTGCTAAAGGAGAAAAGGTAAATTTCTTTTTCCCACTTAGTCACACTGTCAAAGCCACTCTGCATATGTGATGTATTCTGACACACAGTATGTCCCAGAAATGATACAGCAAAAACTGAACACCACATTAAATATTTGTGTTGTCAGTGATAAATTTAAAACTAACTAATGGATGTCTCCTGGTCTCCTGGTATTTTTTTTTAACTCAGTGTCCACATAACAAAGTAGTCTACCTTGAATAACCTAGTAGCTAACCTGAAGGAATGAGACCATTTGGAATCATTGGAGACTATTAGTGAGAAAGTCACTTCGTTAAAGTGAGGAGAGACCAAATATGTCTCCAGGAAAATCTAAAATTCATCTAACGTGATATATTAAGCAATATTTTAGTGAATTTTAAGTAAAGGTTTAGTGGATTGCATCACTAAGTTTGTCATGACTATCCAAAAATATGAAATTACACTCATCCTCTTATTTTTGCATGATCATTTGCTTGGATTTCAATGTAGAGTCGACAGCTCAGTGGTGGATTTTTCAGGTAGATGCTGTTATACAACAATCTGTATATAATCATATATAATCTATACATAAAATCAGATTAGCTGAGAGTATTAGACTGGCAAATATATTTCTTTTCCACCTCTTAAAAGTAAAGCTCTGTGAAAACTATAGATTATTGTCAGCATTTTGAGACATAATTTTCCTTTTTTTTTTTTTTTTTTTTTTTTTTTACCAGGGTGACCAAGGAGAACAAGGAGAAAAAGGCTTAGACGGAGCTCCTGGAGCCCCAGGACTTCCTGGAGAGTCTGGCCTGGATGGAATAATGGGCTTAAAGGGAGAGAAGGTAGAAAGCAGATTTATTACTGTACTGAAACAGTATTTGTATTTTTTATTTATTTATTTATTTTTACTTTTTTTTTTTAGCCTTTCACTTTCTTTTTTGATTAGCTTTAGTTATTTTTTCCAAGAACATTAGACTTTAATTTTTTTAGGTGTTGTGAAGAAACTTTTAGGTGCTGAAAAAGGTTGAATAAAGCAGTATGTGTTATGAAATATTATTTTCAAAATGTTGTTTAAAGGCCCATTACTGTACAAAACCACTTTATTCTTGAACACAAGGACCATTAATTTTGCTGAAAACACAGGAGAGCTTGATAATGAGAACCCAAAGCTAAATCAAAACCAAAACCAAACTGTAAATGAAGCTAATATTACTTGGAGTTCTTTTTGTTTTGGTTCCATGGGTCATTATTTTGTAGTAGTGTTTTTGAAAAAAAAAAATTTTTTTTTTTTGCTTTTATTTCACTCAGTGTTAGTTTCAGTTTTAGTCTTAGATTAACTGTAATGAAGGTGATACTGTAAATACTGTCTAAATTGCTTATTTGTGTTTAACAGAACCTTGGCTTCATCTTATTGTGCATCTGTGCACCACTTTGAAAATAAGTTTTGTTTTGTTAAATGGTTGCCACATTGATGGGAGACATTTCTAAATGGTTGATTCTTTTGAGCAGATTTCTGTCCAGGAGTGCAGATGTTGCCGATACTTCCAAAAGGATACTGTGTCATGATGCTCATATGTTGTGATTTGCCAGGGTGATGCTTGCACCAGCTGTCCAACTCTGGGTGATGCATTGGGTGGTGGTATGGCTGTCCCGGGACCCAAAGGAGAGAGAGGAGAACCTGGTCCTGCAGGAGAAGGGAAGCCCGGCAAAAATGTGTGAAAATAATATGAGAAGAATGTGACTTAGTACTTTGTCTACTGTAAATTTTTCCTTATGATCAATTTATTATTCTCCTGTCAGGGAAAACCTGGGTTACCAGGTTCACAGGGGCCCGCTGGTCCCAAAGGAAACAGGGTATGAATGACCAATCACATTACAGCATCATTATCTTCCTAAAAAATGCAGATATATGCTCATGTATCACTTACAGTTTTTAATCGATATTGCCCTGTTCCCCCTGTAGGGAGAACCTGGACTCGAAGGAGTGGGCCTTCCAGGACCACAAGTACGGCAGATGTGTCCTAAAACAACATCTGGATAATTAAAGACATTTTATAAGAACTGCTAATGCAGCATTGTTACACACAGCATGCACACACAGTTCTCAGATAGATACAGTCCTGCTGTGATCTCCATAATGAACCCCATATCCTTCTATGATATCAGAGTTTAGCATTTTCCTCCCTTTCAGAGTTAATGACAACAAGAGACACAAGGCAGTAAATCTAGAAAGAGAGCAGGGCCATAAAGTCTTCACTCCATGCTTTGTCTGATCAACAAATATTGTCTAATTGTATTTTTTACAAGCAGAAGTGCATCACAACAAACTAACGCTGATCAGCTATAACATTTTAACAACTGAAAGGTGAAGTGGTAATAATGTGGATTATTACTTTAGATTGGGGCCTTTCAGAGGGTGGGGTATATGAGGTAGAAAGTGAATATTTAGCCCAAAATATTAATGTGTTAAAAGACCCAATTATTATGGATCATTGAGTTAAAACTGCAGATCTTTTTGTGCATTCCCAGTTTTGCAGTGGTAAATACCTTACCAAAAATGGTCCAAGGATGGATGTCCCAAATTCAATCCATCATCTGTCAGATATGCTGGACAAACAACATCCGATCCATCGAGGCCCCATGCTGCAACTTACAGGACTTAAAGTCTTATTGCCAGATACCACAGCATACCTCAGGAGGACTCAGTGGTACTTGGCTGAGTGGTCATAAAGTTATATTTCCACAGATGCTCAGTCGGGTTTAGGTCCATTTGTCCTTTGCTAGATCACTTTTGGTGAGGTACCACTGTACACCAGGAACATTCAACAAGACCATTTCTGAGATGCTCTGACCCAGTCATTTTGCATCATAGTTTTGTTCTCATCAAAGTCAGTTACACATATCCAACCCACTGAAAGGTACCAATGAAACTTAACTTAACCTAACCCAGCTTAACTTCTTTCTTTTTGGGGCTTTTTTCCCTATAAAATATCCTAGGGTGAAGAGGGACCAAGAGGACTTCCTGGACTTCCTGTAAGTTTCTCTAAACCCTTTTTCTCCACTCTCCCTATTGTTAATTTTGGCCTAAACTGAGGGTTTTGTGCAGGGACCTCGTGGTGACAGAGGACTGCCTGGCCTTGATGGCCCTGTAGGGGAGAAGGTAATTGCAGCTTTTAAAAAAAAGCCTGGCTGGAGCCCAGCTCATTTTTGCAGTATGCAATCAAATGAACAGCATGAAACATATTTATACAGAGTATTTTCTGTTAACAGGGCTCCAGTGGAGAAATTGGACCTCCAGGACCACAGGGTCCAGTGGGAGCTGGAGTAGCTGGACCTCCGGTATGATAGATAGATATACCGTCACGGAAAAAATTATTAGAACACCCTCTGCTTTCTTCAATTTCTTGTTCATTTTAATACCTGGTACAACCAATGGTATATCTGTTTGAACACATATGATGATAACAAAAAAAATTTAAAAAAATTGCTCCTAAGAGTTTAACTTCAGAGCTGATATCTATCCATTTTCCATGGTTTTCTTGAAAATAACAAAAATCATATAAGTTCTTACATCAATAGCTATGGCACTGTACTGACAAAAAGAAGTGCTTTTAGACAATGCATGTTTTCTTTACTGTCTGTTTTAGTCACATGATACACACAGGAGGTAGTACTTGATTGCATAACCATCGTTTTTGATGACTTCTGATGGTGTAATAATTTTTTCCACGACTGTGCATATACACACACACACACACACACACACACCTGTTTATTTGCCCTTACCATTAAATGTACCTGTACACTGGATTTTTAACTACTGTGTCCTATTTACCTTTTAACCCATAGGGTAAAGACGGTGCGCGAGGCGTTACGGGGTTGCCAGGAGCTGATGGCAGACCTGTGAGTTGTCTTGTTCTTTCATTGTCTAAAAGTGTGTTCCCATAATTGCAATTACATTTTTGTTGTGTTTGTGCATCAGTAATTTGAAGACATGCAAAAGAAATTTAAGTGGCAAGCTAGAGTTCTTCGCTCTTTGTTAGTGTCTATTCAGAGTTTTAATTTTCTTTGAGCTTCTTTGGGAATTGTCCTTGATTTAGGCATCATTTGTAACCAAGGATGTCTGCCTCGATCCATAACAGAGGCAATGTCTGCTTCCATCTCATCCTCTGTCCCCTGATCTACGCTCAGCTCACTGCCCCGTGAGCTTTCTTCTGGAACAACAAAGCAAGAGTAACTAAATGTTTGTGTGCCTCTCTCTGTTTGTGTGTGTGCTTTGTGCTGTCTCCTTCTCTTGCAGGGACGTGATGGAGCTAAGGGGGACAAGGTAAGTCTACCGTTTTGTTTGGATGAAGGGATCTGGAGGGGTTTGAATATAAAGGAATGGAACAGATGGTAATCGCAAGAGATGGTTCAACACCCCCCCACACACTTCATGCACACATACATGCACACACACAGGCACACGTGCACACGCCGGCCTCGGGGCACACATAGAGTAGCAGTGGAGGTGACAAGTGTACTGTTGCTGGCAGACAAGAGGAGTTTGGGGGCTTTAAGAGAGAGTGTGTGAGACTATTAATTACCGCATTCATCAGAGCCACCAGTCCAGACTGTCACTGAGAGGGTGGGAGAGATGAAGAACTGGTAGAGGCACCGCTGTAGGGTCAGGAGAGGCATAAGATGTGGGACAGGAAAAGTCTGAGTTAAAGGAGGAAATTTAAGAAAGT
>JAPTGZ010000003.1:17050002-17063970 GCA_029814645.1 Fowleria isostigma
TCCAGGGTGTACCCCGCCTTCGCCCCTAAGTAGCTGGGATAGGCTCCATGCGACCCCCGTGACCCTAATAAGGATAAGGCGGGTATGGAAAATGAATGAATGAAATGAAAGGTGCTATCAGGCCTCACTGGGAGCAATTTAAGGTTCAGTGTCTTGCCCAAGGACACTTCGACATATGGACAGTTGAGGCGGGGTTTGAACCGCTGACCCTACAATAATTGGTCGACCTGCTCTTCTAACCGCGCCACAGCCGCCCCAGCAGCAATGCTATGTTTTCATTGGCTGATCAGTAGCTATATTCTTTTTATTTGACTGGCTGGTGTGTGGCAGATGTCTCCTGAACTCTGTGGAGAATCCACATGAACAATAGAAGCACAGCTCGGTGGGCGTCATCCTGGTGATTTCTCTGCATGAGAAATACAAGGCGTGGCGTGTGAATGAGTTGAAATGCAGGAGACTTAAGAATCCTGGTTTTGGAATGTGTAAGTCACAGTGGTTTTCTAAATAATGTTTGACATTATCTTTCTCTTTATATATCAAGGATTTCAAAATACCTGCAAAATTGAAACTAATCAATCCTCAAACTGCTTTATTTCATTTTCCTCCTCAATTTGCTCTGCTTATACCACTTTGAACAGCAGTTTAAAATAATAGAATGACATTTAAAGAACTGTAAAATTTTGTAAATCACATTTTATGATTTTTTTTCACAGTTTTCACATGTATTTATTCTTGACTTTTACTTTTTTTTGCTTCCATAAATAAACACTTTTCACATAATGTTTGAAAAAGTCAAATGAAATACAGAGTTCCTACAGATTTGTACATGTTAAATAAAAGACCTTTTCAAAACTACTTATAGAACAGAATTTAATACCCATTTCACAGCCTATTTTAAAGCCATACTGCCAAAACTTCCCAGAATTTAGAAAAATGTATGTATTTACTCAAATACATTGATTCCTACCATTCTCAGTCATATCTCACTGAGGGTAAAGTTAACAATAATTGGTTCCTAATTTCAATTTAAATTGTCGGGTTGGAATGAGTGGAACCAAGTTGACCGACGTTTAAAAGATATATTTAAACACATCAATGGCAACATAACTTAAGACCTACCAAATCAGTTTTAATACCGTTAAAGACTTAAAAGACTTTTTTAAGGTATAAAATGCAGATTTATAAATCCAAGACATTTAAGACTTTTTAAAAACCCCACAGGAACCCTGTAAATAAAAGTCAATTCCTTAAAAAACAAAAGTATCTGTACATTCTAAAAATTAAACTAAAGCTAAAATGAAACTTTCTAAGCATTGGCACTTGTGAAAAATAACATTTGCTGTGACTTTTGACATTTTGAGAATGTTTAAGGCGAGACATGGCAGAAAAAAAAAATCAATTTTTCATGCAGTGGTCAATTTTGAGATTTTGAGCAAGTTTACTCTTTCAGTGTGTGTTCTTTCAAACTGATGTAAAGAAAATGTTGAAAACATAAATTAAGATGTTTATTTTATTATAGTTCGTTTACTTGCAACAGTAAGTTTCTTCCTAATTTACCAAAAAGTTAGCATTCCAATGCAACATGTCAAGTTTTGTCCTTTTACTGAAGTCTGTCATGATCGGTATCACCTATTACACCAAAGTGTACACTTATACACTTAACATTATTCTGAAGAGATTTACAGAGGGATTTGTTTATAAATCATTCCTGGCCTGATTTATGTGACATTTTTATGAAAAAAAAAAAAAAAGGCAAAAATCTTATTTTTAAGGCTATGGACAGTATATTTAGATTTCCTAGGTGATGAAAGCAGATTTCCTGGAATCTCTCTATTTTTTTCATCTTGTGTGGCTACAATCATCACAAGGCATTATTATTATATATTTATTATTATTTATATATTTGAAAAATGTATTGCAATAAAAATACAAAATAAAAAAAAATAATAATAAAGACAAAGAAAAAAGAAAGAAAAAAGACAGAAATATTATTTAATCCTACTGGTTGGCCTAGTATGGGTTGTGGTCTCCTCCACTTATCACAGCATCTGTGACACTTGAAAAAACTGAACCTGTTCTAATGTTCATTAAATCACATCTTTAGTGAAATAACGGAGGTCTCAAAACTCATCATTGGGGGGGGGGGTTTGTCAAATGTCATCTGTATAGGGGAAACATTTAAATCAATCACACTTCTCTCTCTCTTTTTTTTTTTTAAGAAATTAACATGCTTTAATTAACTATTGTATTAATTTTTAAAGGTCATGTTGTGAACTTGAGTGGTGCTGAAACAGTGAAAATGCCCATACTTAAATACCATACAGTATAAAACATATATCAGCAGTGTATGTCTGGGTGGACTAAGAAACGTGTGTGTGTGTGTGTGTGTGTGTTTTCCCCTGCTTAAATTAGAGTGAACTGTTGCAATCCTATTACATTCTCATTCAAGAGCATCTGTTAAATGACTGGAGTTAATGATGCTTTTAAAATGCCTTTGAGCGGGCTCTCTCGTGGTGCGAGCTTTAATGCAGACTCCTTCAGTTTCTCATGGTCCTCTTCCCCTGCTTAATATTTGGTCAGTATCACAAACTGTTTCATACTCTAAGTAAACCTAGTTGAATTCAACTAGATCACACCGATGGGAGACGTGAACCCGTGATTACCTTGTATCCCTGGGGGTCCTGGAGGTCCCTGATGGGGTTTACCCGGGTCTCCTCTGTCTCCCTTAGCTCCTCTCTTTCCTGTGAACGGCAGCGTCGGATCAGTTCCTGTCTGCTGTGACTCACATGTGCCTGATGTCATACACTCCTGGTTTACCTTTAAGCCCGGTGTTGCCAATCTGTCCGGGGGCTCCGATGATTCCGGGAATTCCACGGGGGCCAGGCAAGCCGTGTGGCCCTTGGGGACCAGGTGACCCGGGTGGTCCAGGTGGCCCCGGGGGTCCCATTACACCCGCACCGCCAAGCACAGCCCTCTTGGCGCTTACTGCCACCGCTGCTAGCCTCTCTGTAATAGACAAAAAAAAAAAACACAAAAAGAGCGCATCATCATTTTCGGATGGAAATTTTGATTCAATTACCCGTGATGACGGGCGACTGATTGCTCTGGAGATCAAAGTAGTTCAGGGAAATAAGATAATCTAATCTCCTGTATTGACATCAAAGGTGAATATTCAGGTCTAGACGCTCACCCTGCAACATCTTCAGCACCACTTCAATAATATGCTGGTCAGATGTATCACGTCCCTGGAGAGAGGAAGAACATGGGGAGTTTTAAGAAGAGATATCCGACTCCCTCGTACAGGCAGACATGTGGTTTGAATCACTATGAATCACATCGTGAAACACCGTTCTACTATGTACAGACGCAGAATAAAGTATATGTTTTCTTCAATTTCTTGTTCATTTTAATGCCTGGTTCAACTAAAGCTATGTTTGTTTGGACAAATATAATGATAACAACAAAAATGGCTCATAAGAGTTTAATTTCAGAGCTGATATCTATTCATTTTCCATGGTTTTTCTTGATAATAACCAAAATCACATAAGTTCTTACATCAATATCTATGACATTGTACTGATAAAAACAGTGCTTTTAGACATTCCATGTTTTCTTTTCTGTCTGTTTTAGTCACATGATACAACAGGAGTTAGTACTTGATTACATAATCATTGTTTATGATGCCTTTTGAGGGTTTAATCATTTTTTTCATGGCTGTATACTATATCATCCCTCCCCACAGCCATCAGACTTTATAACAGTTGTCAGTAACCCCCACCACCCCCCATATGCATGTGCATATGCAGCCACAATGTAAACTTAATATGTAAATATTACATTTTAATTTTGAATTCTATTATATATTTACATGAATATGTTGGATATGTTGTCTTGGTTATTTTAAAATGAAATACATAGTTTGACAATATTTGTTTGGAAGGCACTTAAACTCAAAGAACTCTGTATCCTGAACTAAAATGACCTTGTTTGATGTAATTGTTATTGGGATGAGTTTATACTTTATATTTTGGTCATCTTCCTGTTTTGAATCATAGGTAATAGTGGCTTATAAGCCTATATGTGCTGAGCATGTAAGTGTATTATGCTTACATTTATTCATTCATACATACAGTGTTCAGCATAAATGAGTACACCCCAACAGATTTGTCACAACACTAGTTTTTTTTTAATTTTCTTTGAGAATTAATATTTTCTATGGGACACTATACAACATGTCATGCTCTCATTAAAAAAATATTCTATAAAACTCAGTTTTGTCCAAATTTTTGGAAACTGTGCTTATGTTTATTGAGACATTGATTAAAATCTTACTTTTCAAAGGTGCTGTACTCATGTGGACTTATACTGAGCACTGGAAATACCTTACTTTTTGTTTTTTTTCTACCTGTTTTTTCCACACTTACTTGTGGTATGTTGATGCAGCTGTTCAATGTCCCCACAGTGGGATAAATCTAATCTAATCTAATCTAATCTAATCTTATTTTATCTTATCTTATCTTATCTTATCTTATCTTATCTTATCTTATCTTATCTTATCTTATCTTATCTTATCTTATCTTACAGAAAGTTTTTTTTTTTTTTTTAAATGAGCTCAGCAGAGCAGTGACTATAAATGTGCTGTTCCTCAGGGTAAGTGTATTGACAGTTAAAGGTATCATGTCTAATATTTCTTTATGTGAAGTTTGTATCAGGCCTGGAACAAGATTATAAAAGTTTTGTATTTTTAATTATAGTGTAGTTTAATTTTGTTTTGACTTTTTTTCTCTAATTCAGTTAGTTTAAATTAATTTTTAAAGTGGGTTTGTTAGTTTTTTGCTAGTTGTTCTTTAAAAAAAAATGCTTAGTTTTTTTTAGTTTTGTTTTTGTATTAGTTATAGTTTTAGTCATATTTTGGGTTATTTGTCAAGTGCAGGATTTAAAAAGATCGTAGTAAGTACTCTGTAATAAACCTCAACAAAGGATACCATTCAATTACTGCTAGTGCCAAATAAATCAATTTCATACCGATCCAAAAGGTTTATAAATTAATTGACAAAGACGAAAATGAAAGCCATTACATCTGTAATTTCAGTACGTTTTAGTTAGATTTGTAAACACACACAACAGTTTTAGTTACAGTTTTTTTTTTCTTTTAATTATCGTTTTTATTTCAGTTAATGAAAATGTTTTTTGAATTTTAGTTTTCGTTATTTCATTAATTTTTGTTAACAATTATAACCTTGGCCTGGAAGTCATTTTTGTTTATGAACGTTAACTCTACTTCTACATTAGCAGCAGCAAGAATCGGACAGGACTCTTACTACCTTTGCATAAACAAAGTGGACTGTGCTGGAGGATGTTTCATGAAGTGCATGTAGAGGACAGAGACGGTGGTAAATGTAGAAGTGGAGTTAGGTAATGTCAACATGAAACAACACAGACTGTAACAACAACGTTATATAAGCCCAGAGGAGTCACACTGATCCTTTTAAACAAGGAGGAAGAATTAAGTTTGCATTAACAAAGACTCCTCATCTACAATAATATAAGATATTCTAGTTAAAGATGGACATTTTCTATAGTATCATCTGAATATATCTCAGTCGCTTTGGTACATTTGTAAAACAGTACAGTATTTTTCGGACTATGTCGCTCTTTTTTTTCATAGTTTGGCTGGTCCTGTGGCTTATACTCCAGAGCGACTTATAGTTCAAAAAATATGGTAAGTGAATTTTTCAAAACAATTCGTAAAAATAGGAAAACACCATGGATTATCTGCAAAAGCCAGTCTACTGATCAAAATCTTTAGTTCATGTCTCAAAAGTAGATATCTGTGTCAATGAACATGTCAGTGCATCAGAATGTGTACGGATAAGACAGTTATGGTAAATGGTCTGTACTTATATAGCGCTTTTCTACACATTAATGGTACTCAAAGCACTTTACAGGTACTATTGGGCCTCACTGGGAGCAATTTAGGGTTCAGTGTCTTGCCCAAGGACGCTTCGACATGTGGACAGTTTGAGGAGGGATTCGAACCGCCGACCCTTTGATCATTGGACGACCCGCTCTATCACCTGTGCCACAGCCGCCCCACTGCCACATTGATTAGTCATGTTGTAAATATAACATAGTGTACCCTGGAGGGATGTTCTGATGGAAACTAAGGATGAAGTTTTGATGACAGTTATTGTAAATTTAAGTTACACCTTAGTGTATGTGGGAGATTAATTACAAGAGACCGGACAAGGTTCACATTTACGCTCTTACTGTTCATACTATAATTTGTTGACAGACCATGTCACTGAAATACAAAAAGGAAAAGACAACACAAAGAAAAAAAAAACAAAAGTAGAAATGTGAACATAGGATATTCTCATCAGGGAAAACTGTATGTGTAGTGGTGTAGGTATGTCAGTGTAGTACGGTGGCCCTGAAGTGCAAAACACAACCACAAAAGAGAAAACACAAACATAAAAGACAAAACACAACCGCAAAAGAGAAAACACAACAATATTAACTCTGACGGAAAAGGTGGGTACCTTCAGGTGGTATGACTCAAAGCTGATTGGACGACGTCACGCCCTGTCTCTCAACACGGAAGGAAAAAAAAAAAAGATGACCTCCTGGTAAAGGGGCGGGCAGTGATGTCATCCAATCAGTGTTGAGTATCGCCACCCGAAGAGTTAGTTAGAGTTATTGTTGTTGTGTTTTCTCTTTTGCATTCATGTTTTTTCATTTGTGGTTGTGTTTTATTTTTTGCGGTTGTGTTTTCTTTTTTGTGTTTGCGTTTTGCACTTCAGGGCCACTGTAGTGCAGTCTTCTACATCTCCTGACATTATCTGGAACAGTTTACCAATTCGGGGCAGATTGAGAAGAAAAGTGTAATGGAAATATCTAGAAATATGTCTGACATATCATGACAATGTATTTTGCATGAACAGACTTATATGATGAACTAATGCTTAAATGTTGTGGGTGATGAGACTATTCAACAGAGATCATGATAATACATTTGGGTCAACATGACGGAAGCAACTGATAATGCAGGAAACAGCAGAGAATAGAACAACTGGTGCAAATAAATGAGAAACTACTTTTCTGATGTGCACAAGTGACTTAATGATGTGAAGAAGGAGTTTTGAGAATTTCAAATCTGATCTGAGGAATGGACCAAAGCCACTGAGAAAAACTGTAAATAAACTGTAATTATTTTATTAGTTCATTCTTTAGTGTATATGTGTGTGGTGTTTATACGCCATTTTTACTTTCACTTTTCACTTTATCTCTCCCATGCACATGTTGTTATTAATATATTTTTTTTACATGTACTTTGGTAGTTTTTCTTTTTTTTTAATTATTTTTTCTTTTCTTTTTTAATTCAATATTGTATATTACTGTTATGTGCTACGCAATATGACAAAAAAAATTTAATTGCTAATATGCTGCTGAGCAATTTGTGAAATTTCACAAAAGTATGTGCAAGATGTGACATAATTCACTTAATTGATACTGTGATTCAGTTTGACATTTTTTTGGAGATACAACTGAGTTTTACTTGAAATGAAGAAGGTATTTCAACCCTCAACAAACTACACATACTTTATCCTCCTAACCAGGGGTAGCAAAGTACTCACATTCTTTACTTAAGTACAAGTAAAGGTACTTGTGTGAAAAAATACTCTTGTAAAAATAAGTGCTGATTTAACTCCTTTACCTAGGTAAAAGTAAAAAAGTACAACTTCTCAATGTCATAAAGTACAAAAGTAAAAGTGAATTATTTTGCCATGAATGAAACAATACTTATTTTATCAGGCAAAAACCATAAAAGTTTCTGTTTTCTAATTCCACAGTAAATGGTACTGACCAGAGTCCTGCAGCGGGTCAGGTACCTGACAGATAACCCGCAAAAACATACAGACAAATTAAATAAATATATAGATACACCTTTTTTACAGGTGTGGTCACAGGTAAAATTAAACATTTAGTTTGAGTTTGGAAAGTAACAGGACTATTCTGAGAATGTAAAGAGTATACAGAACAGACACTTATGCAACAAAGTAGGGAGCAAAAGTAAAAAGTTACCAGAAAAATAAATACTCAATATGTTTGTTTGTTTTTTGGTAATTTTTTTTAAATTAGTCATTTAATTAATTGATTTTATTTTATGTATTTATTTTGGATATGTGCAAATATATATATATATATATTTTTTTTTTTTGTTGGAATATGAGGTGCATCCAGCTGTTAGAGTGGAGTTACATAACTATATTGTTATATTTTATGTACCTGTCACACCCATATTGTGAATAATGCTTAAGTATGGTACTTATTTTTATTAATCACTTATGTTTATTCTATTGCTAATTTTGGTACTTATTTTTTTATTACTATTTTACTATATTTATTGCTATTTTGCTACTTTTTGCTGTCTTGGTACTTTCTGCTTATTTATTATTGCTTGTTTTATTTGTATATTTCTTAGCCCTATTCATTTCCTACTGTTGTACTTGTGTGAAGACCAGTGTTGGGCAGTAACACGTTACTGTAACGCCATTACTTTTGTCAGTAACTAATACTGTAACGCGTTACACTTTAAATAAAGTAACTCCGTTACTGTTACCCTATGGTGCTTTTATCTGTTACTAGCTAAACTGATCAATTTTGATGTGTAAGTCGTCTAGCCTGCTGAAAATAAAGATGAAGAGGAAGCAGTGTGCTACTTCCTGTTCACAGCAGTGATGCATTGTGGGTGTTGATGGTTTTTTTACGCCTCATCATGGCGAATCAAAGCAAGAGCATGACTAGTTTCTCAACGTGGAAATACGCTAACTATTTCACATTAGTCGAGCATAAAGAGATGAACATTCTAATCAAGTGTTTCTAAATTAAAGCTCCTGTCTACTACAACAAACAGCAACACATCCACGAGGCTAGCTGAGGTTAACAACATCTGTCATCATCATGGGAAAACACGGGAAATGAAGCAAGTGTCGCCATCCAAACAACAGCGGTTATATTTTGACAGGGTTGTTAGCCAGGGACAGATGAACAAATCCACCACACATTTTATTGTTGACAACATGCAGCCAGTTTCTGCTGTGGAGTCACCCGCTTTCAGGAACAAACTGATTTAATAACATGTCCAAGTGGCACATGACAAATGGACGAAAAACGTTTACACCTACTTGGATAAGGAGTATTTACAAATGGAAACTAAGCTTCAGGCCACTTCTAATGGTAACGCATTACATTTTGGTGTAAGTAATCAACAAAATAACTGAGTTACTTTTTGAATGAAGTAACTAGTAACGGTAACTAGTTACTTTTTTCAGTAGCTAGCACAACACTGGTGAAGAGCAATAGTAATTCAAGTATTTCTGATTCTGATTCTGACATTCCGCTGTACAGTTATGATTGATACAATATAAAAAAATTAATAAAAAAACTTTGGAGAAAAAAAAAAAACCTCCAGTAAAGGACAAATATCTAAAAAAAATCTACTTAAGTACAGTAACTACGCACTTCTACTTCATTACTTCCCACCTCTGTTACTAATATTACTAAATTCTCTAACATGTATTGTGCTGAGGCGTGAGTTCCACCCACCGGTGCCCCCTGAATGCCTGGCATGCCTGGTACTCCTCGTTCTCCGTTCAGTCCCCTCGGCCCCGGCAGTCCTGCTGGTCCCTGATCTCCAGGTTTACCAGGGTCTCCAGTCGGACCGTTGTGTCCCACGTCACCCCTCACTCCTTGCTGCAAAGAGCGCAGAAAAAAAAAAAAAGGACATAGCTAAGATGATTACATTTGTCAAAGAAAGTGAAAAATGAAAATAGATAATAGCAGGAAAAAAAAATAATGACTAGAAATGCAATAAAGAACGGACGGATAATAGCCATTAGATCAGGACGGCGCTCACCTGTCCTTTGGGCCCCGGCTCACCAGACAAACCCTGTCACAGCAAAGACAGACTGTCATCTCCACAACACTTCCATCGATCATTTTTGCATCAGAGAAAGTCATTGAGTAATTATCCTGCCTGAGTATTGTAAATCAATGTCTGGAAACGTTGCTTCAAAGAGCCAATGTGCATCATTGTTTCCCTGTCATGTAAATAGCTCATTTACCATCTGGACTATTATCAGGATTTGTATGCTAATTCACAAGCACGCTTCCTTTTCCACTTCACTTTGTAGACTTATACATGTTTTTTGGGGTCAACCCCCCCCATACTACTTGTGCTTTGATGCCTTTGGAAGCAAATATTTAAACCACCATTTCTTAATCCTCAGAGTTTCAGTGTTTTTGAAGATTCCTACTCCTTCTTGGCTCTCTCCAGCAAGAAACTTTCCAGCTTTAAGTTGCGCAGTAATTATTTTACCTTTTCACCTTTCTCGCCAGCCAATCCCTCAACACCAGGGTCGCCCTAAAAGCAGCAGAGATAGAGGCCAAGAATGAGGGAAGGCTCTAGAAAGTATGTACAAAGTGGTGTGTGAGATACATTTAAAAGAGCGCAAGTGCTACTCACAACGTCTCCCTTTGCTCCACCTTTTCCTTGGAAGCCCTGAAAAGGCAGATCATTTGAGGGAGTACGTGTCAGTGAGGTTAAATCTAGATGATAAAATCTTTACATAAATAAAGCTGAAGAACTAAATATTGATCCAAGCCTGTGACACCAAAAACCCCAAAGTAAGAACGATGTTTTCTCCTGTCTTAAACAATGAAGAAGAGGTTGCTTAGATTTTCATTTGTATTGCTTATTTATATTACTTGCCTCATTCAGTGATTTACTGTAGACTCTATGAATCTTTTATTCATGAGTAAACACTGCCCCCAATGGACAGGTCTGTGTAACTAAATCCAAATGAAGTACAGACGATCAGGCTTTCTCAAACAGGGGTACTTGTACCACTATGGGTATTTGGAAGAAGCCCAGGGGGTACTCATTTTTGGAGGAAAAATACATTAAATAAGTCATAATGTTCTGAATGCAAATAAGAATATAATATAATGAGAAAATGCCGAAATATAAAACACAATAAATACATTCATGCAATACTTTTACTGTCATTATCTTGTTTAAGCTTTTTAACATTTTAAGAAAATTTCTATTTAATAATATTCAAGATGAATTTGAGAAATTAAGTAATTATTTTTTGTTGATTAAAGGCTCATTTATTTATCAATGACCAATTAATACATTTTTCTTATCAGTGAAAGAGGACACTCGTCATCGATTTTGCACACAGTATTTACTTATATAAATATACCATTTTTAATATATTACAGTTGAAAATATGTTTGTTTACAAAGTTTGGACACTTATGATACAGGAAGAAATTTTGCCAAATTTTTTTCAGTCAAAAATGCTGAAGTGAGAGTTGGGGTACTTGGCTGAAAAAAGTGTATTTGAGGGGGTACTCCACTGTAAAAAGTTTGAGAACCACTGGTGTACATGATGCAAAGCTGTGTATCTTTGTTGTATTTGTCCAAACACAGACATACACACTGACCTTGTCCCCCTTAGTTCCGGTAAGACCCTGGGCCCCCGGGACACCGATGGGTCCCCTCTCTCCTTTGCTTCCCTGTTAGGAGACATTTCATCATCATACTGAAAAGCCCTGGTTGAAAATTGTGACCAAAACGCAGGAATACAACAGTGAACTCACAGGTTTGCCGACTCCTCCCTGGGGCCCGACTGGTCCCCGCTGGCCTCTGTCGCCCTGGGTACGGTATTGGAGGTGAGTGGGTCTGCTCAAAGCGCTATTTGCGTTATTTCAGGTAATCTTTAAGATTCATTTACAGTCATGGAAAAAATGATTAGACCATCAAAAGTCATCAAAAAGAATAGTTATGCAATGAAGTACTAACTCCTGTGTGTATCATGTGACTAAAACAGACAGAAAAGAAAACATGGAAGGAATAAAAGCACTGTTTTGGTCAGTACAATGTCATAGAGATTGATGTAAGAACTTATATCAAGAAAAGCATGGAGCATGGATAGATATCAGCTCTGAAATTAAACTATTATGAGCTATTTTTGTTGTTATCATTATATGTGTCAAAACAAATGTACCTTTAGTTGTATCAGGCATTAAAATGAACAAGAAATTGAAGAAAACATAAGATGGTCTAATCATTTTTTCCACAACGGTATTTATTTGTTAGTTTTTTACCTTTGGTCCAGGAACTCCCTCCATACCAGCCTCACCAGGAAGACCAGGCTCACCCTGAAATAATACAATTAATAACAAATTATCCTACCAGAAACAATAAAAAAGTTCTGTTTAATTGGTAAAAATGTCCATAATTGGTATTTTTACCAGAGGTCCGGGGGCACCTTGCATCCCAGCATGGCCTCTAGGTCCACCCTCTCCCTATGAGTGAAGACAGACATATATATATATAGAAATATACATAAGTATGTACACAGGATCAATGGGTGGCCGTGGCTCAGGATTTAGAGCAGGTCGTCCAATAACCGAAAGGTTGGCGGTTCGGTTCCCGCTCTGTCCCAGTCATGTGCCGTTGTGTCCTTGAGTAAGACACTTCACCCACCTTACCTCCAGTGCAGCTACTCACACTGGTGTAAGAATGTGTATGAATGGCCAGGTCGTCATTGAAAATGAGAATTGGTTCTTGATTGACTTACCTGGATAAATAAAGATTAAAAAAACAAACAAAAAAAAAGCTTATTGGTTCCCAACCTTTCCCTCCAAGAAAACTGTTACTAAAATTCAAACTAGAAATGAATAAATAAATTCATTTATTGAGGTAAAAACAAAACTTTTCAAAAACATAAAAGCCAAAGAATAACTACGCTCCAGGAATTACAACAAAACAGAATTTCAGGCAAAACCAGTTTCTGTCCCTCTTTAGCCTATTTAACATTTTGCTTTTGATTTAGCTCCGAGAGCTAATTACCGAGCTCTGCTGTGGGCTGAGCAATGTTAATGGCTTTGCACAACATGGGACCAATGGCTTTATAAATCATATCTGATGTAGGCTAATACACTCTTTCATCCTGGGTTTTTCAGCTTGTATAAGTCAAAGGATTCCTCGTGATCCTTGAAAAACTAAAACTAAGATTAGGCAGTTCCTCTAAATGAAAATTAAATTAAAATACCACATTTATGCACTTGTCAAAATAACTAAAACTGATCCAACACTATTCTAAGAAAAAAAAGTGAAAAATAGTGTTTCATTCTAAATCTTTCTTCCACTGAGATTTCACAGAGGTGTGGATCAAAGTGAGTTTCTTATTAAGTATTATATGTAAACACCTCTGATCATCCATCCACTGATATTAGGAATTTTATTAAGGAGTCCAATTCTATTTTTGACAGTTTCACAACATCAGAGCAGACGAAGCCTCATACACCCCTTGTCATTTTGGAGGAGGCCCAGACCCCAGGTTGGAACCATTGTTTTCAAATGCAGTAATTGTTAAAATACTTACCTTAGTTCCAAGAGCACCTTTAGCTCCTGGACTGCCAGGCAATCCCTAAAGAAACAATAAAGGAGATTAAAATTAACACAAATTAATGTGACATGTATATTCAGGGAATCTTCTGCCATTTCTTTCTTTCTTATGTTCTGTTCCATAATGTGTCCTATCCAATAATAGCAAAAAATCAGAAAATAAATAAACAAATGCATAAAAACTGTGTCTTTATTTTGCCAATACAAAAAATACACTTTAGTTTTTATATAATACAGGCAATATGTCTGAAAGTGTCAGTGCTATTAAATGTATTAGTATATTAGGATGTTGGTGCCAGCAGTGGGTGGTAATATTGCTGATGCTTAATGCAACAATAATAATGAAAATAGGCAGAGTTGCAGTGTTAGCTTTTGCCTTCGAGCTTGCGGCAGGCTTCACTTCCTTGCAGTAATTTTGTGTGTGTGTGTGTGTGTGTGTGTGTGTGTGTGTGTGTGTGTGTGTGTGTGTGTGTGTGTGTGTGTGTG
>JAPTGZ010000003.1:17203556-17215196 GCA_029814645.1 Fowleria isostigma
AATGCACAATGCTTTTTCCTGAGGGTTTGCCCCCCCCCCCCATTCCGCAAATCCATGCATACCTCTGAATTCAGATGTCTACATCAATATATTAGGCTACGTTTATACGATGACGGTCTGAACAGAAGACGCAAAAGTCGCGTCGTGCCTTCACTTATTATTCTGCATTTAGATGAGCGTTTTCAGAAGGAAATCTGCGTGACATTCGGTGATGCAGAAGTGACTGGAATTTGACTGACTATGCATGCCAGGCGGCTAGGTGGTGTTGTCTGGCTTGCCTCCGACAACGTGGTGCATCCAAACTTTAACAGATCCGTCTCTGTTCAGGAAAATTATTTGTACAGATTCTGTGCATTTGTTGGAAAGTTGTTTATTAGAGCTGCTATGGCAACTTGAAGGTCCGACACAAGGAAATAATCTGACATGTTTGTTTATATTCCTGTACTGGCACATGTATGTGACGTCAACGCGTACGCGACTTGAGCAGATTTGAGCAGAGTTTTGCGTCTTGGGCTGTTTAGACGGAAACGCTACGGCGGAGCGTATTCAACTTTTCCACTCTGGAGGGTGGTTTCAGATTTTTGCGTTTTCAAGCCCCAAAAACACTGTCACCATCTAAACGAGAGGCACTTCTGATAAAATATTTTGTCGTTTTTACTCGCAAGCGTTCTCGTGTAAACGGCACCTTAGATTAGAAGTTGGACTTTTCACTTGTTATTTTGATACCTATTCTAAGTAATCTCGAGCTAGTAAGAACAGCTGATTGCAGTACGACTGATGTCAGGCTAACAGGCCTCTTTGCTTTGAACACTGTAATCTGTGCATTTTGCTATTATATTTGTCGGTGGAACAGCCCCAATTCATACCTAGCTGACAAACGTTACATTCCCTAGTGACTTATGCTAGTGACATAACAGCTTGTTAGTAAACTTTACATCCTAATATAGCTAGCCAAGCTCTGGATCTGGCTTTTTTTCCTGTACAAGTGCTCAAAGCCTCTGAAAACATGTAATTCATACACAAAGAGGGGTACGTGCAGAGGGGGGAGGAAGAAATGGCAGTTGAGTTTGATAGACATATCACCATTCAATCATTTCAATGGGTCGGTTAAAATGATTGGATGATGTTTTTTCAGTCCTGTCCATTCCACAGATGACATTTTTTTGTGTTAGAGTGTTTAATTAATTGGTTACAATAAGAGAGTGAAGGGTATTTTAAGCAATATAGTAAAAATACTCCAGGAAAACATCTTCTACCCTATACCTTTAAAGGGACAAACCAACATTTTTAGCAGAATAAAGGTCGAACTTTTGCGTTACCTTCATTGACCTGTCTTAAAACATCTGCCATCTTTCATCACCTGAGCATGTCTTTAATTAGCAAACCACAAAGAATTCCTCCCCTAAAAATATATCTTTCCTTTCCCCCTAGCAGTTACTTCTGTTTTAGCGATTATTCATTCATTATTTGTTTTCCTTGGCTAAAATAAAACAGAAAACAGTGTCTTGAGTAGAACATGGTCACGTCCAGCTGTGAAGTTCAAATAAACAATGAATACGTCTACCAAGTTTTCATCTTACTGTAAGTGTTACCGGCCCAGATGGAACATTAGAATATTAGGCCAAAATTCAATTGGCCCCTAACTTTGGGAGTGGAGTGTTTCACTTTATAAACCCAGTTAACTGTCTTGGGTCATCCGAATGATAAATGTGACTTCTTAAATTGAGGCTCATTTTCCTATTAACTCCAAAAACACTTGGCAGGTTGCTGGTAAAATCATCCCCCTTGTTAGAATATTTGATTTTTTTCCTATTGTTTCTCTCTCTTTGTGTCTAATCCAGGGCTTTGGAGAGCCGCATGGGGAACACTGGCTGGGGAATGATATCATCCACAAGCTGACCAGCTCCCAGGAATACAGCCTGCATGTCCAGTTAAAAGACAGAGACGGGAACGAAGCCTATTCACATTACGATCTTTTTTACATAAACAGCGAGAACCGCAACTACAGGTATCCCATGAGCAGATAATAAAACTTTGTACTGATGTAATGGTTCAATCAAAAATCTATTCAGATGAAGCGTTAAATGCTCATTAATTAGTCCATCATATTACATGCTATGACTAAATGGAACTAAAATACTCCTTAAACACTCAGGTCTCTAATTAAACCCTTTCTTCTACTCTGTCAGCGATCTGAAACGAATAGGATCATAATAATGGCACTTTATTTGACTAAAGTGTTTTATTAACAGCCTTCTATTGTGTACAGCATAATTGCAATGCAGTAACACCCTGTCAATTGCTGCTTTCCCTCTGGCTGTAATATCACGACAGATTAGAAACCCTTATCAACAGCTCATAGTCTTTTCTATTTTCTCTTTTTCAAAGCTTTCTTATCCTCAAGCACTGAAGTTAAGGAACCACTTGGACCATTTTTAAGAATATCATTCATTCAAAATGATGAGCTCAGTTGAGGGCATGCAGCCACTTTTGTCTGCCTCCATTTTTCTTTTCCATCACTGCTACCGCTGCCCCTGAAAAATCCCCAAGGGGAGTCACATCCATTGGAGTATAACAGGAATACTCGACAATACCTGCCTCTGCCAGGAAGTGACAACTCAAACAAAGCTCCGTGGTAACCCTGCAATCACTAACAAGATTATGCGTGGGTGTGCTGAAACCATGCTTTCTGCAACACAGACAGAAATAGAATAAGCCATAGTAGCGCAGTTTGGATCCCATATAAAGTCAGAGGAATTGTCTCTTGTTTTCTGAAAGTTTATGGAATGTGATGCTCTGAGAGATGACAAATCATCATCATATGTGCGTGCATGCATTCCAAGATCCCTAATAGTGCAGCAAATTGCATTTGCCTGAGTTTGTTCCACATAATTAGCGCAGCGAAACTGAATGTTTCACAGTTTGCTGTAGGCTACACTGTGTGAGGTGAAGCACCTGAAAGAATATAATCACCTCTGTAGGTTGCTACCCTTGAGATCATGTTCTCTTTAACTAACTCAATATGTACCAACTCTACTAGCAGAACTAAAGTCTCATCTGTTTTCATCTGTGGGTTTATATTATAACTCCCAAGGCAGCGCTACGGTGCTATGCAGCTAGTCAGCCAAAGCAATCCTCCTCCTCAACTGTATCCAGCGCACTCCCCAGGGAAACATGGAGGTCTTCACCTAAAACTCAGTAACATTACTCATGCATTAATCATCGGTATGACAGGCCACTTTCCCCTTTGAGGCAGCCAAGAATAGCCATTTTTATATTAAAGATGATTATTTTATTGTAACACTATATTTGTCATTAAATAATAGAATAACATTATAAAAAGAGAGGCATGTTGAAAAGGATTAACTTGTGGTTTGTGGTATTGGTGGAATAACCTGACTAATAAATCTAGAAGTCAAGGCTAATGCTAATGTTTTGGACAGTTAGAAGTGCTGGCACCGTCTTTTCCAATAGGATATCCTGTAGACTGTGGTTGCCATCCTGTCAAATTTGATCCTTTTTTGTTTTCCTCACATCGCTGGATTTATCATGAACAGAAAAGTCTTCAAACCAAATGTACACTTCTGTGTTTCTTGCTCTGTCATCGTTCTCCAAACTGTCATTTCAGTTCTCTTTCTTGCCACTCCCTTGATACGTTGTCCTGCCCTCTGAACTTACAAATTCAAGAGGAGGATTCTTCATTTAGTCATCACAGACAGCATGCCCTGGGCTACCGGGAGGGGGGGGGGGTCAGAGTACTCAGGGGAGAGTCTGGTTGTAAGTCGACAGAATGACAGGGCAGAGGAGAGGGCAGACAGCAGGCTTGACCTCCTCGTCCACGGTCGTCAAACCAGTACTGACACAGCGGACAAACCGACCAAGAAACACACACACACACACACACACACACACACATCTATAAATGTTCAGTTGCGCTCATAAATTTGCATACTCTAGCAGAATTTGTGATTCTTTGGCCATTTTTCAGAGAATATGAATGATAATATAAAAATGTTTCTTTCACTCATGGTTAGTGGTTGGGTGAAGCCATTTATTATCAAACAAATATTGACAACAGAAACTATCCAAATGACCCTGATCCAAAGTTTACATATCCTAGTTCTAAATACTCTGTATTGGCCCCACCCCCAAGTCTTTTGACATAGTTAAAGATGAGGCACTTTAATTTCTCAAATGGTAAAGCTGCCCATTCTTCTTGGCAAAACACCTTCAGTTCCTTTAAGATTTTGGGTTTTCTTGCATGAACTGCATGTTTGAGATCTCCCCAAACTGGATCAGTGACACTGAGGTCAGACAGAGATGGACAGAACCTCCAGAACCTTCACTTTTTTCTGCTGTAGCCAAAGACAGGTCAACTTGGCCTTGTGTTTTGAGTCATTGTCATGTTGGAACATCCCATGCACACTCTGTAGGGTATGTAAACTTATATAGAATAGGATAAGGAATAGAAGTACTTTACTGATTCCAAACTGGGAAATATGAGCACATCTATACAAATACACACATATGCAAACTCGGTCCAATGCTAGGCCTCTGAAAATAGTTGTGCACATCAGTTTAACTCGGGCAGAAACTTCCTTTAGATTGGTTGGGTTGTTTCACAGCACAGCATGGAGGAAAAATAATGAGAAGTTCTTTAGGTTAGTTTTTCTATTGATGTTTAGCAACAACAGGATACTCAGGGTAGGAGATTACACCTTGTAAAACGAAGGCGCTACATACACTTAAAAGGCTGTCACCTCCCACTGTGCCTCATACATGATGTAGAACTTGCCAATCTATGATGGCTTTTCATCTTTGCTCTCATTGATTATACATTTTTTTATAAAGGGTTGTTTGAATTTACTATTGATTGATATTTATTGAAAGCCACAAAAACGGATCTCCAACAAAGAAGAGCTCAGGATCCTGGCCTAGTTAAGATGCTGCCAATTTATTTATTTTTGTTTTAATTTTGGGTATGCCTATGGCAATGACTGTTTTTCTTTTTTGTTTGTTTTTTCAGTGAAATGTTTTAGTGAAATAACAGCTCTAATCAAAAACTCAAGTGACATACTACCTATTCCACATTTGACTGATCAATTACAGTTATATGCATTTTACAGTCTTTAGGTTTTTAGAGTTCTCATAGTTTTATAGTATTTGGTGTCCATAGTTTTCAGTCACATTAAAGTTTTTACAATAAAACTATACCTTGTCAAAATGATCAGAATATATCAAGCCTGTGAGATTAGATTTTTTGGAAACACTGCTATTTGACTCGATACATATACACTTATCTTTTTACTTATCTAGAAATTTAGGAAACTAGTGGCTACCCCACCTCCATTTGTTTTTTTGTTTTTTTTTCCTTTGGTTGACACTGTGAACAAGCTAAAAAAAAAGTAGATAAATAAAGCTATATTTTTGTGTGGTAAACTGGGTCTGCTTTTTCAATAAAAATGGCAATAAAAAATATTCCTTAAAAAGCATAGATTCTCCACAATTGAGTTGATCTCTTAAGTTTTCAGTATTCCAGAGCAACAAAATATAATTAGTGAAATAATTACCTGAGCAGTGATCAGAGCTAACACGACCTTCTACCTGTTCTCCATACTCCATTCCATGAGCCATTGGAATATGTTTTAATAAATAAAACATATAGTTCAGGTAGTATTTTAGCCACATACAAAAAAAGATCTGAAACTAGATGTTATTATCTTTCCAATGAGGTGTCACGGATTAATTTTGACCTTGTGCTTCTTCAGTTAAAAGATTTGGAACTTATAAATGAACACAGATTAGGCAGGAAGGAACAGATAAAACCCTCCCCCAGCTCAGAGTCTACCACATTTCACCACCTGACCTTTACTGGAAACCTGTTTGTTCTACACACATGAGAAATGTAGGTACTTCCCTCATTTTGAATCAATTTTTGTTCATCACCTTCTAATTAGGGGTGTGCAGTTGCCCTGCCTCTGCTGTCAGACCGCCCTCTCTGTTGGATAACTAAAGCTGTTATTGTTACTGTGTCTTCAAAGCTGTCAGATTCCCCTCGACAAAAAGTGGTTTGAGTGGTTAGTTTGTTTGTTTAGATGTCAACTATGGTATTTAAACACCAAGACACATACTAAGAAAAATAACCTTAACAGCTCAAGGTAGACGCAAACCAGTGACC
Source organism: Fowleria isostigma (assembly GCA_029814645.1). NCBI lineage: Eukaryota > Metazoa > Chordata > Actinopteri > Kurtiformes > Apogonidae > Fowleria > Fowleria isostigma. Next base: position 17,209,735 of record JAPTGZ010000003.1, read on the forward strand.
CAGTGATTAGCGAAGTAAAAGCGCTATTTTTACCTCGGAAGTCTTCTGGCTTCTCTCTGAGGAGACTTTCAAGGCTTCAATTCCCCATCAGATAGGGCTGTCTGATGGTAAAGTAAAGCAGGGAAAATACAGGTATAGTGAATATTTGGATTTTTTAAATTAACTGAATAATATTTTGGTGCTGCCCTTACACAGCAGTATAAAAATAATAAAAAAAAATTTCATATGGTTTGCATTAAAATATATTTTTCTCTGTAGCTGGGTTTTGATTGCCCTCAATATTGCACAACATGTAAATTGTGCAATAGAAAACTGGTAAATGGAAACACAGAAATGCTGCAAAAACTGTCAAAGATCACAAAAAAGGTGTTTTTTGAGATGTTTCGATCTAGAAGTATTGCACAAAAGTTTAATGGAAACATATTTTGTGCATTTTCACAAATCACAGGCATGACAAGTCCGGTGCCACTAGAGGTTCAATAACATAACAGATCATTAAACATTGACCGGATCATTAGGACAATTTGGACTCACAACTTGTTGGTGAATTCTGTGCAATTCTCTCCCAGAAATCCACTATGCATGGCCACTGACATAAATAAGGACTTAGCCTTGGGACAACCAGATGCATCTGCACAGTGAAATCTCGCTCTCTTTTTCAGTTTTAGGAGAATAATGACATATTGTCAGAATCACGCATCAGAAGCCAAGGAAACACCTACAAGTACTTTGTTGAAATTGTAGAAATATCACTTTAATTTTGCAGAAAACTGTTTTGGAAACCCAGCTAGTGTCGTCAAAAACATCTGCCTTCTACATCCATTCCCTTCAAATCAAGCAAAGAATCACGTGACCACTTGATCTGTTGCATGGTGTTGGTGTGTATGTAGTCTTACATAGCCATGCTGGTTTCCACACACTTTTTAGTACAGATTGGCTCTATCCACTCTATTTCTGGAACAGGGGGTGTAAGTTATCTAAGTATTTTTGGCCCTTTCTCGGGTGATGTTGCAATAGTGCATTTACAAAATAGTGTTGGTAGAGAAAATGTTTTGGTGGAACATGTGCACATGAGGACGTGTATTGTGATGTTGTCAATACTGTTTTTAAATTTGTAGTTGAAGATTGGAGGTTGTTCTTTTTACCGAGGGAGGCCTTCAAAACTAGTGATGTTCCATACCATAGATTTCCTTTCTGATCCAATACAAGTAAAATTCTGGCTGGTATCAGTGATACTCATCCAATACCAATACTTTGTACCAATACACTTAATGTCAGGAAAATCTTTTAAAAAATAGTTTATTCAAATTATAACTTCATAAAGAATAAAAGACATGAGAGTAATTATTTAATTACTGAGAACTATTATAAAAATGAAAACTTGCATTTTAATTCATGTTAAATGAACGTGTTAACATGAAACGGGAAAATACTGAACATGTAACACTTCAAGAAAAGCATCCAATGAAAACACTTTAACTTATTCACAGCTTTTTGTGAAAGAACAACAGTATATGTAATATTTTCCCCTTTAGTCTGATCTGTTTTCAGCTAGTACAAACTGAGTGAGTCAGAGCTGACAGAGTACACACTTACCCAGGCAGAAAAAACTAATTCCCACCAATCGCATATCATTTTGTTAGGGTCTGTTTTGTGTTCATTGATTGAAAGCCCCAATGACGAGTTCAGGACACAACTTGGTCTCAGTTCAAGAATTTATTCTGATCCTACAGGAAGTATAAAACACACAGCACTGGGCTCTCTCAACCAGGCCTCCTGGTGTACTGTAGGACGAGAGAAGGCCCCGAACGTAGGGCGCAGTAACATTTTGTCTTCTTGGGGTCTGAACCCCGAACAATAGGTTGGAGTTTTCTCAATGACCGTCTTCTATTGGCCCTTACCTACTTGACGTGACCACCAACCTAGGCCACGCCCTGTTGACGCATAATATGTGCTAGCAAAGTGTTTGTGTCTGTTGTTCCCATGCACGGGAATGTAGGTCATGTCCTAATCAACTACAATTGATTAGACTAGTCTTGACCTAATTTGACAAGAAGGCAGATTCATCAGCCATAGAGTGTGAACATAAATGTATGTTCTACTATGAGACAAATTTATCAGTACACTTAGTACATGACATGGATCATAGTGTCTGAACATGGCTGTATGAGGAGGGTTTATCAGTCCATGCAAGTACATGATGCACACAGCTGGCAAACATGCATGTAAAACACGCATAGGAACAGAAATTATTCTTCAATTTGAACATGATCCCAATAGTTTCACTACTTTCCACTGTGTTCTTGATATGCATTACTTCAAATGACTGAAGTATTCAAAGAATTGATATTTTAATTTGAAAATGTATTCTAGAGTAAAAAGACCTGGTATCAGAGATATAGATATTTCAGTGTTAAGCCACACATCACTACCCAAGAAGGAACACTTAGATAGCAGAAAGAAAGACTGGTAAAAACCTGCCACCACTGCCATGGAAAAGAAAATCTTTACCCCAATTCCATCACAATACTTTCACCAAAACAGACCAATGGGGACCTGATGTGTTCATGTGCAAATAAGGCTATTTCCTGTTTCCAGTGTTCTGAAGAAAGTCTTTAGGGCATGTAAATAAAAAAAATAATCTTTGTTGTCTTCTAAGCCGCCAGACTCCTTTGAGAAAACCTGTAGTTTTACCTTGCAGGTCTATGCAGGTTTTGAACCGTTTATTTTAAGTCATGTTAGATCCAAATTTAGAGTTAGGTGCAGGCCAGCAAATTTCATATTTAGCTCCATGAATTTTGGTCTAGTAACTTTGAAGAGAGGAATATGCCGTGGTAGAAAAAAAGGTTTTTGGACACCCCATCATTTGTGATATTATCTTGTATTAAGAATCACTATTAAGTCATTGAACTCTGGCAATTATAGTGTCATCCTGAAAACCCATAAGGTCAAAGTGAAATGTTTCAGCAAAAGGGCATGACATGACACTTATAGAAATACTCTAAAATTCAAAAAATCAACCTTACTATGTTAATGGTGGACATAACCAGTATACTTTTGTGAAATGTTATGCAATGTAGAAAATCAAGGTGAATGAAATTACCATATTTGGTTCCTTATTCATAAGTAGCAAAAACTAAAACAAAATCTAAGAAGTAAATATCAAAAATACAAGAAAAACACATGTAAGGTAAAGGAATATGTATTTTAGAACATCTCTTTTAGAACATGATTACTTGAACATCATTCCTTACATTAGTACCATTACTACATGGTACCTAACAAAGCAGGTACACTCACCATTCATGCAGAGGTGGACGTTACAGACCCTGTAGACCACACTGGACCTGAGAATGCTGCCTCACTGTCCTAACTGTAACTGTTGCTGTCACTGTCTTGTATTGTATTCAGAAATGACTAAAAATAGTCACTTGACTTGACCAATTAAAACTTAAAACTGTCAAAAATTTCTTTTCTTATGGATAAAATATGACTTTAAAAATTTTCACTTGTTTGTGTCTGATGAAACACAAAACAAGATTTTTTCTTAAATATTTCATGAGAATATTTGAGATTGTATAAAATTTTAAAGATGTCCAAATCCTTTTTTCCTATCTCTTTACTTTCAGTCTTACACCAAGTAAAGATGAAAAAAAAAAAAACTGTTTCCTGACAATAACACGTCACACATGAGTGAGTGTATGTTAGCAGTGGAAATGCAAAAGGAGCTGAAAGATGAAATAATAGGTTACATGTTGAGCCATTAGGCTGTCAATATTAATGCCACAAGGTTAATGTCGCTATTTACTTTACAGGTCCAAAAAATATGCTTGAGTGTGCAGTACTTTAATAACTTCCTGTCCTCCCTCCTCTACGATCCCAGCCTTCACGCCGAGGGCTTTAGTGGCACAGCTGGGCGGACCAGTAGCCTCACCCACACCGGAACCCCGTTCAGCACCAAGGACAGAGACAACGACCGCTGCACCTGCAAGTGTGCACAACTCGCATCTGGAGGTATCCGCCGCTTCTCTGCTACAGTTTCAATCTGTGCCTGCTTATAACCCATCTTGTTAAACATTTCAATCCACCTCCTTGTAAATGTCTCCAAAGTACATTTCATTTTCCCACTGTGGTAATATAAAGTTACTGCTGACTTACAGCTGTAGATTTAGGTGTTACATTTCATGAGCTTGAAGTAAATTAATTCAGATGTCTTCCCTGAACTCTCTGGTATATATCCTCTGCAGGTTGGTGGTTTGAGGCATGTGGTCCCTCCAACCTGAATGGCATGTACTACCCGGGTTCATCCAATGTGGTTCGCTACAACGGGATTAAGTGGTACTACTGGAAGGGTCCGAATCTGATGGCTACTATGACGACCATGATGGTGCGCCCAGCCAACTTCTGAAGACAAAGCCCGTTTACGACATCCGACTACCGATGAGAATGTGACTACAAACATTATAACGAACAATATAAGGAAATGTTCTATTTTTGGGAGAAACTCAAATCGCACTCGTGGTGGATTTAGCTTCTGGACATCTTGCTTAATCAGATGGCTGGGGAGTTACAGCAAAAGACTGCATTTAGTGAACTCCTGAGTGCTGAGTTTCTCCAGTAAAATCTATTACAAAGGTCTAGATTATATTCTAATAAGGATTGCTCTGTCGAGGTTTTGCCAGAGATTAAATTTTGCAGAAATACCAGAGACCAAATCAAATTACGCAGTTCAGTATGACATTTACTCAACCCCAAAGTAATGAATAAAAATGGATTTACACATTAAAGTAATACCTATTTTGATATTAAAATATGAAAATATATGTTGTTACCAGTGTGTTTGTCTGTATGTAAATAGCAGTCGAAGTTGTCTTTTTTTTTCTTTGCAGCTACAAACATAGGTACAGTCGTGGGAAAAAAATATTAGACCATCCAAAGTCATTAAAAACAATGGTTATGCAATCAAGTACTAATTTCTATGTGTATCATGTGATTAAAACAGACAGAAAAGAAAACGTTGAATGTCTAATAGCACTGTTTTTGTTAGTACAATGCCATAGCTGTTGATGTAAGAACTTAAAGTGTTCAGCATAAATGAGTACACCCCAACAGATTTGTCACAAATCCTTTGGTTTCCTTTGAAAATCAATATTTTCTATGGGACACTATTCAACATATAATGTTGTCTGTTAATGAAATGTTCTGTAAAACTCAGTTTGGTTCAATTTTTTTTTTAAAAACTGTGCTTATGTTTATTAAGATATTGATTAAAATCTTATTTTTTCAAAGGTGTTGTACTCATTTATGCTGAGCACTGTATATGATTTTGGTTATTATCAAGAAAATCATGAAAAATAGGTAGATATCAGCTCTTAAATGAAACTGTTATGAGCTATTTTTGTTGTTATTATTATATTTGTCCAAACAAATGTACCTTTAGTTGTACCAAGCATTAAAATGAA
>JAPTGZ010000003.1:17233010-17251187 GCA_029814645.1 Fowleria isostigma
AAATTAGTCCCATTGGTTTAACATGAAAATCGGGTGAAAATCACCCGGCGATAGTGTTCTAGGGTTAATCAGTTTGCAGATACAAACTACGTCCCTGCACATGGAGTGAGTCGCTAGTGAGGACATTGAATGAATATCTCATATTACCCTATGTTTAACTTAATGTTCATGTAGGAGTTTTTCATTATACCAAAAACACAGAAAGCTCCTCAGTAAAATACTGTATATCACAAGTGAAAAAATAAAAAAAATAAATAATAAAAGAAATAATAAGAATAAGAAGAAGAACAAGAAGAACCACTGTCATTTGTCAAACTACATGGGTTTTATTGGCAGATTTTTACTTTCACGAAGCTTCTGAATGTCACTGGTGTGTGATATTGCTGCATATTTTGGTATCAATCCGATACCAAGTAAATACAAACCCAGTATCACCAATATTAATACTGATACTTTTCCATAATTTAGGTGGATGCATCATCAAACTGCTAAATCTCAATTAATTTTGATGAATGTTTTTTAAATTTTAAATGTTTTTGTGATGTTTCCTTTTTTATTAGTTAAAACTCTGGACAGAATTAGGGCAACGCTTATACATAAAGACAATACTTACTTAAACAATAAGTTTTTGGTTTTTTTTTCAGAAACAAGACAAAAGTAACAAAATAATTTTTCCCCATACATTATCATGTCAAGCATTTTTTTTTTCTTAAACAAAAGTCCACAAAATGATCACTGTAAAACAAATTAAAACAAATTCTTTTTTCAGGTAGTGTTATGTTCACTGTGGATAATGAGTTTCTAGCTTAATAAAATACACCATCTACTGGTTGTTCAGAGTTTGCTTTGTTTAGAACAGTAGAAGAATCAGACCGGAAGTTGTTAAAAACATTCTCACTACTGTACATGGCAGTTTCACTCTTTTGGTTGTTTGTAAAGCATCATTTGTATATATTACATTGTTGAAATGGTTAAAAACTTTATACATTCATTTCTGGTTGCATATTTGACAGTTAAAACGTTCAGATGCACTACGCAATATGCTAATTGCTACACTAATCGTGATGCTAACGGCTGCAGCTCATTGTCATATATATGAAGATGTGCTAGTTGGAGTCTGTGATTTTATTTACACCGATATGAATATGTCCATTTGTCTGTTTTGTTAGTTTCGCAAAAAAGGATTCAGTAAACTTCATTGAATGTCCTCGGAGTCTGTGAAGTTTTTGGATCTGTGGTTAGCTGTTTGGATAGCTAGTTCAGCTACTAGTGAGGCCATTTACAGATAGTGTTTGGAAACTACAAAAAAAAAAAAAATCCTGAACCATTTAGCGTTTTTACAAATTACAGCTTCCTGTTGTTTCATTTTTAGCCTGAGAATATGGCCACATGGCCCTCCTCCTTTACCTGTTTGTTTGCTGAGTCACATGATGGCACAACATTTAAACACAAAAGGGGAGAAGGAGGAGCAAACTGTGCCTTCTCCACACTGAGACAGAAGAGTCTGCTGACCTGACTGTCGCCTCTTTGATGAAACTGCAGCATTACGTACAAGAGCCTGCCCCGATCTGTCCACCACTACTGAATGCACCAGTAAGACTTTTATTTTTATTTTTATATTTATTTTTTACCACCCATGTTGCTACAACAGACAGCCTGTTGTGTACAGTTGCTAAGTAACAGTTAGCCAGGTAATAGTTAGCCACTGGCAAACCTCCAGCTGCCGTCTCACCCAAAAATCTTTTTTCTGCAAGTCAAACAGCCAGTTTTAGGAACCAACTCTTTCTCTCTCCTTCAGTATCTCCGAAACTTTCTCCCTCCAACTTTTGGTGTCTCAGACCCAGTTGATTTTAACCGTATCTTCACAGCTGCGCTCAGAGCTATTTAAAAAACCGTCTACACTCAACCACAGAAAGTGACATCCAGCCCAGGAACCAACTTCAGATTTTTATCAGTACATTGTACAGGACACTAACAGGAGAATTATTGCATATGTACTTATTTTATGTAGTTTTCCTTGCTGTGAAACAGACTGACTACCATACCACCGCGACTGCCCATATTAATTTACAAATATTTACACAATCCAAACTGTAACACACCAACAGTACTATCCAGACTGTAATTCATATGGACAAATATTTGCACTTTAGCCAGCATCACAATATTGCTCTACCCATGTCCTTGTGTGCTTCTGCCCCCCTGGAACCATTTATCAGATGCCCAAGTCCCGGTGGGAAGCTTTTGCCCTGAACATCTGACCTAACTGGAGAACAGGTAGAGGTGAGTGTCTTTATTCAGTCAGATATTAAATAAACTACAGGTACTGCTCACCTCTTCAATACAATATGCAAAGTGATAAATCACCAAATGATAGCCTATGTTTATTATTAGTTAGACATAAAGGTGTCATTAAGCTTTGGCTGTGAGTTAACCCTTTATAGGGCATTCATAGAAATACTAATATATAAATTTAATAATTTCAACCTTAGTGTGTTATTCAGAACTTTTTATTGTTATGTAGAAAGTCAAGGTTAATAAAGTTACCATACTTGGTTCCTTACCTATATGTGGCATAAAAAACAAAAATCCTAATGTACATTTAAAAAAAAAATACAAGACAAACACATGTAAGGTGACAGAAACATGTATTTTAGAACATTAGAACAACTTAAGTGCTAAGCCAGACACCTGTCAACACACACTTTATCACTTTGGACATCATTATTTTTATTAGTACCATTACTTCATGGTACCTAACAATGTAGGTACATTCACTGTTCATGCAGAGATGGATCTTACAGACGCTGTAGACCACATTTGACTTGAGATTGTTGCCTCACTGTAACTGTTGCTGTCACTGTTTTGTAATGCATGCAGACATTACCAATAATAATCACTTACCCAATAAAAGGTTAAACTGTTAACACAAAGCACTAATACACACTGAAATAATCAATAATTATATCAGTGGATGCTGACAGTCTATATGCCTTTTTAAACATGTGTGTCCATGTAACCAAAGAGTTAAGTCTTTACTTCTGTCAGTCAATACAACATATAAATTAGTCCCCAATACGTAACGATGTGTATTGATATTTTCAAAGAAGAGTGGCAAAGACAAGAACAGACTAGCCATCGTAGTGCTGTTTCTTGTTTTTTTTTACTTGGAGCATAAGAAAAATACACAATAACTTGTCTTTTTCTTTAAGAGTTTTTATCTGTGACTTCATCTTCCTCGTCAATTAGACAAAATTCACTCATGAAAAGAAATGACATTTTCTCAACAACACTGAGCTGCCCAGTTTTCAATTTTGGACTTGAACGAACCGCTCCTTGAGCCAGGAGGCAGGGAGACAAGACCGCAGTATGTGATTTACAAGAACTGGAGCTGCTCCATAGTCAGTTAATAATAGAACACATCGTAAGACAGTATGACAGCACCCACTGTGATTGAACAGGAATAGGAACATGTTCTGATTCAGGCCTCGTGCAAATGTAAGTCATTTTGATTTTTGGATCATTCTGTAAGGGCACGGACTCTGTCACACATCCTCAATGAACCAGAGCCCAAAAATGTCACAAATGACATCATAGCTTTCCCTGATTTCTAGGTTAGGGAGTTTTCTATAAAAAATCAGAGACAAGAAGTATTAAAAAAGGCGGAAGTTTCCTAACAATGTGAAATAAATGGTTTTATAAGCAGGGCCGTTTCTTGCTACAGGCGAACTAGGTTACTAGTTTACACCAACTAGCTTACAGCCTCCAAGCCACCAGGGGGCCCCAAAGCTGCATGATCAGCCTTATATGAGGAAAATTCTAATGTCCTATCTTTATCTGTAGCTTTCTCGTGTGTTTATTACATCCCTTATATACTTAAATAATAAACATAGGATTTAAATAAAATAAACTGCAATGATCAGCTGTCTGGTGTTTTTGTGTTATTATTAGGTCATATACGTTGGACCACGCTGTCACACAGTCAGTAACGTAGCGGGTCGCCAACAGGTAGGATGATAATGATTGACAGACACCACCTATCACTCCCATTAGTGAAAGTATTAAACAAAACAAAGACTGTAATGACAAAAAGAAGATATCTCAGTGGTTGTATTTTCTTTTTTTAAAGTACACAATTTTTATAAACACTCAAAAGTCTGAGGATTTTTATTTTCCTTGTATTGTAGTTTTTATCAGTTTAAACTTGCCTGAATGGCTGGCTCAACTTAAGATGTTTAATTTTAACTGTAACCTGTTTTGCTGAGAATAGATTGTGGCATCTCAGTCGACCATCTAGTCTACAAGACCAGACTAGTTTTCAAAATAAGGGCCCCAAAACAGCATCTTGCTTATGGCCCCTATGAAGCAAGAAACAGCCCTGTTCATAAATATAAGGATGAGGAACAGCAGTTTAACCCAGGATGGTAATGGAAATGTTTAAAGACGGAAATACAGCTGTATTGTATTGCACTCTTATATGTTCTGTGGTGTTCTGTGGTATGTTATAACTTGAGCTCTTTTCCAGTAACTTTGCACTGACCTATTCTTTTTTTTATTGTTAGTTATGTAAATTTGGGGTAGGTCAGTATAAGCTTGGCTTCTTCCGAGTCCATATCTGACATAAACCATTGTTGACGACCCACAATGAACATTGAACATTGTGTTCTTTTTCTGGTTAGCTTACTGCCTTTAATACTCAGGAATGTTTTAATTAAATTTGTGGTTTCCCTTTGCCGTTCGTTCACCTTTGCATTTTGTCTCTACTTATGTTCGAAATAAACTTCAAAGTTCATTTTCAGTTAGCAGGAAATGTTGCAGGACAATACTTGAAAAACAGCAAAGTAATAGCTGGTTCATTTCCCTCAAATAACCCATACAATTCCTTCCCATAGAGCTGCAAATACCCTAAAATACCTCCAATAAATCTCTTTTGGTCTATAAAGCCATCGGAGCAGGTGCCGTTCTTCTTGCTTTTCTTTATCCCTAACCTGCTCCTTTATCTCTTTTCTCTCAGTATCTGTATGCTCCTCAGATCCTCTTTCTCCACCACACAAACAGAAACACACGGACACCATGAATCACACTACACACTCGCGACTTTTCGCAGAGCTTTGTAATGGCTTTGATCAATTATTGATCAAGAGAATCTTCTAACTGTTCAAAGAGTGCAAGGAGCGTGTAGTGGCAACCACTTTCAGTTTCACCCCCCCACCCCCAAGATCCAGAGCAAACAGAAACCCAACAGCCGCTTCCACCCCTCTTACAGGAAAGCCGTCCAAACAAAAGAATGATAATGTGACACAATATCTCCACATGTGTGACATTACCTGAAGCTCTAAGACCTGCCAAGTCACATACATCCCACCTCAGACAGCAGGCCAAGGTAACATGTCACCTACTGAGATCTCAAATGTCTCGGGAGCTGAGATCTAAAATGTCATGGCCCCAGGGTTCAACTGCTTTCTGATGGGCAATTTTGCTTGAGAAATCTGTCCAGGTTCAATGGCTTGGCTGTGCCACTGCCACTTGACAGCTCTATTTTCTGGCCCATGAAAAGGACATGTCAGGTTGTCGTGTGCAGAGGCTGTTTCTCTGTTGTGCAGACATGCAGAATTGATGCCCGAGTTAGACAACAACAGTGAAATCCTTTACATTTGTCATTTCTATGTACCTAGAAATGTTTTAATAGTTAAATCTGTGCTTTCGTCTCATTTCTTATAATATACACTACCTGGTCCAAAAAAAAGTCACCACCTGGGGTTAACTAAGCAAATATGCAGGAGCCTCCAATTGGATAATTACTGCATGAGTATCAGCTTTCAGATGGCAACAAGTTATTCACCCCCCATTATTTCACTGATGCAATGAATACCTTCTTATTTAAAAAACATCTTATTCGGGCCAGATTAGTTTTACATGGGGTAAAGTAATAATTACGGGAGATTTTAGTCCTGTCTGAATGCACCATGTCAGTAATCATTACCGCACAATGTCAGTAAAGATTTACCTTCTATAAAAGGGTCCAGGAAAATGATTCCAGGTAAAACTAATCCAGTTCAAATAGGCCAGTAGGTAATATATGTGGAGATGTTTCATCATATCCTGTTCACTAGTGCTTTTTCACAGCTTTTCAAGCATGGAGGCTATTGAAGAAGCGCTCAGTTTTTCAGAAGGCATTTGGACAAGTGCATTCGTGTTGCGTACTGTCGGAATCAGTGTACGACAAACAGGATTCAGACACAAAAGAAGGTCTAAAGTACTTTTTAGAGGCACGGAACTTCTGATTGCTTTAGGTAAGATAAACATCGTATTAGGGCTATGTAGCTAATAAAACAAATGTTAGCTTAATCATCCAATTGATAGGCAATATTAATAGTCTTGGCAGTGATAACAGGAAGCAACTTCATATGCATGTAACGACGGGAGGGGGCGGCAGTGTATAAATGGATTGGCCCCTCCCACTTGTAGTTTTATTGACATTTCTTATCCTGTGCGAATCGGCCATTAATATTATTGACGTCCTGTATTAAATTGGTGTTACCCCACGCCCCTATGTAAAACTAATCCAGTCTGAATAGTGCTGAGAGACACACCCCGTGGTTGTGGAAAAGATGTTAGTCTGTCTGAGAAGGGTTGAATAATTGGCATGCATCAAGCAGAGAAAACATCTAAGGAGACTGCAAAAATTACTAAGATTGCGTTAAGAACTGTCCAATGCATAATTAAAAACTGGAAGGATAGTGGGGAACCATTTTTGTTAAAGAAAAAATGTGGTCGGGAAAATGTCCTGATTGATTGTGATCAGCGATTACTTCAACAGCTGGTGAAATCAAATTTTAAAAAATGGGCTGTCTGTAATAGTGAAAGTAAGAGCATTTCCACACACACAATGTGAAGGGACCTCAAGGGACATGGACTCAACAGCTGTGTAGCCTTAAGAAAACCACATCAGTTAAGCTAACCGGAAAAAAAAAGCCATCAATTTGCAAGGGAGCATAAAGATTAGACTCTGAAGCAATGGAAGGCCATGTGGTCTGATGAGTCCAGATTGACCCTGTTCCAGAATGATTAGTGCATCAGGGTAAGAAGAGACGTGGATGAAGTGATTACCCATTATGCCTAGTGCCTACTGTACAAGCCTGTGGGGGCAGTGCTATGATCTGGGGTTGCTGCAGTTGGTCAAATCTAGGTTCAACCCAAAGAATGAGGTCAGCTGACCCCAACCAGGTTATTCAATCAATGGATTTTTTTTCTTTCCTGATGACGTGGGGAAATTCCAAGATGACATAGCCAGGATTCATGGGGCTCAAATTGTGAAAGAGTGGTTCAGAGAGCATGAGACATCATTTTCACCCTTGGATTGGCCACCACGGAGTCCAGACCTGAACCCCATTGAGAATATTTGGGATTTGTTTGGAGAAGGCTTTGTGCAGTGGTCAGACTCTCCCATCATCAATACAAGATCTTGGATGGAAATAAATCTTGCGACATTGCAGAAGCTTATCAAAACAATGCCGCAGGGAAGGTGTGCTGCAAATAAAGCTAAAGGCGGTCCAACACAATTTTAAAGTCTGTGACCTTTTTTTTTTTTAACTGGTGTTGACTTTTTTTTGGCTAGTGTATATCAAACATTTTCAACTACAAAGTAACCTGTGGAAACAGATTTGTGAGGTTAGTATGCGTGCTTGTTGATTTGCTGATACTGAGGTTTCATCTGCTCTGTTGAGCCTCGTCTATGTAATTCCAGTGTGCGCTCCTGCTGTTGTGTTTTCTTACCAGCAGGCCCTCCTAGAAAGGATTCTTCTGCATTCCTCTGCCCTCTCTCCGCATGCTCGGCCTCAGGGATCCGGTGAAGAAAGAGAGGACAGAGGGAGGGGAAAAAAAAAAAGAAAATAAAGAAAATAAAGTGGAAAGTAGAATACCAGGCATCATAGTCTCGGAGCTGTTTACTCTGTCTGCAGGCTACATGTTGTGTTTGAGCAAGCGTGAATGCGTATTTGTGTGTGTTGTGTGTGTGTGGAAGTGCACGTTTTTGTGTTTACTGCCCCTGCTCGTACGGGTACCAGGTGTGCTACTGCAGACCGAGTAAGAGACAATACTTGTTGGAGAGAGGGAGGGAGAGCGAGCTAGTGAGAAAGAGAGAAAGGGAGTGAGAACTGGCGGAGGGAAGTAAATGAAAAATTCATACAGAGGCAGGTCCCAAAAGCCCTTCTGTCTTTGCCAGGAGTCTTCAGCCTCAAACTGCTGGGCAGTAGCGGTGGGACTATGCCAAAGAGATGGTAGGCACCAATACACACATACACATGCACACAGTCACGGAAAACACAAGGAAGAACAGGGCCAGGGGAGATGTTATTTAGGAATCAAGAGTAAGCTGAAAAGAGAGTTAATGGCACAACAACAATATCCTTTAACAACAGCAGTGTCCAGGACAGTGTTCTAATAGGCCTCTGAATCCCTTTCTAGTGGCCATCAATACCCTGTAAGTGGAAAATGTAATGTAATGTGTTCATTTACTAAAACAAATTCTGTGTGTGCAAAAACTTTATCCCAAAATAGTGTTGAAAAGTGATTTGATGCAAATTAGGCTAAATGAGATGCTCAGTGCTGAGGAAAATCCCGATGCAGGCATACTAAATAAATCAGAAGATAAGGATCTTTGTAATTATAAAGACAACATCTAGATGCATACCCGTGACACAGCCTTGAGCTGACAAAGAAAAAAAAAAAATGGAGAGAAAGACGAAAAAAGGGTGAAGAAGATCCTCCTCTTCTTTACTCACTACTGCAGCGTTGCCATAGCCACCACTGCATCCTTAGGATGCCAGGCAGAAAGAGTTAGAGGAGGTAGAGCAGAGGAAGAACAGGGGGTGGGGGTGTGTGGGGGTACTTTTATAGCTCTACCTCTTCCTCACTGTGTGAAAGTGGGTCAGCAAACACACACAAACACACTGACTCACACACAAAGTACTTGTCATTTTCAGGGGCTCAGTCCTACTTGTCTGTGTGCAGGGATCAAGGACTTGGTGCGATGGGGTCTTGAGGAAATCTGGCTTCTCCCCAAGGGCACGTGAAAACGAGCACAAAGGCAAAGACAAACATGGTGTGTTTGACAGGGATTGACTAACGCCTGTGAGATCTGCATCAACAGTAAATCCAATCAGGCTTGTCAACACACGGTGCATGAGACTATTTGACTAATTTAACCGCGTCCATACTCTGCAGCGTCCATCAATACATTCACTTCTTCATTTAGTGTTGTGAGATATAAAAAAGAGTAACGGATCCCACGTGCTGCCATAAAAAGTACAAATCTAAAAGTTTGTATTTACATGTGCAAGAATGTGATAACTAGACTGATATTTTAATCTCTCATGATGTTATCAGTGAAACAAGATAGACTTACAGAATTGCTCGGATTTTTAATTTAATAATTCATAGACCCATGAATGTTTGCTGTGATACAGAAAGTTCAGCAATATTTAGAGTTTTGGAAAGCATGCTGTATTCATCAAAAATGTGTATAAATGCATTTGGTTTTAAATCAAACCCACTGTAACCGAAGTTTAAAAATGGATGAGATCTACTATTTACTTATTTTGATATTTTTCATCAGCCAGTATGTAACCGGTTTGCAGCTGTTCATATATAATACTGTGTAGAGTGATATGATGGCAGTAAAGGGAGGAATTGCCACCAATTAGACAAATAATATTACAATTAATAAATAATTCCAAAAATACAAAAATCAAATCATGTACACTGAAAGAGCAACATGAACTAATATAGTAAATTCTACACTCCACCAGTAATATGAAACATTAAACTTCCTGTCTCCTAGTAGGATGCAATCAGAATGGTTGAGGACACCATGTCAGTGGATGAAAGTATATTAATAAGGGCTGAATAAAAATATAACACGCTGGTATTACAGTTTTACTGCCATTTCTACCATTAACTGATGCTACTTTATCATAACTATTCACACTAGTTTCCCACTGATATTGACTTATTTCAAAGTGTTTAAATAATAATTTTACAGTCAACTTACACTACCAGACTGTCCAGAAAATATATTTCTCATAGAAAATGGATTTTCTGAGTGACTTTTGGTTTGTGGTAACTCAATGCACTTGGTGCTCATGTTCACTTCCCCCATTGGGATATCTAGACTATAGTCAATGTAGAATGAGGTGAATGAATCATGACATCATCCACTGGTGTCTGATCTTCAGTTTTCAAGCTTGTAGTCTGTGATTTTGTCATCACCATGTTAGCTTTGTGGAGCCAAAATTGATCATATATGGACAAAAGGGAACCAATGGGGTCAGAAATGAGCTAATACAGAACACTAGATGACTGACTCCAACATCAAACACTGCATAACAAAGTAATCTTATAGACTTGTTATTGGAATCTGTTAACTTTGACTATGGAGGAGCTGTCAGGAGAAAAAATAGAAAGTGTTTAATTAAACAAACCTAAGCTGTGATATTCAAACAAACAAAAAAAAAACAACTGAACTCTTAATTTATAATTAGCTGTCAATCAAATAAGCTATCAAAGTCCTCTATTCAACTTAACATCTTATTAGCAGAGCAATTACTTAAAGATAGACCTCCATTCAGCTCAAAGATACATATTGTGAGCTGACAAACAGTTTCCCTCCACCTTCTGGAAACATCTAGTAGAATAAAATCTCAGGACCACAAGGAGATGGAGCATCTTTGCTTGTACATGTGCATTTCTTTTACAGCTATAGTTGGTCCAGTTTCCTTGCTGAGTAGGTTTTATAATAGCAGTACAGCAGTATCATAAAACCCAACTAAAAGCTTGAGTGGGTCCTTCAACTTCCTTCATAGAACTTCATTAGTTTGCTCAGTTCACTCCCAAAGACAACAAGGATAATGTAAAGTCGAAATTAAAGCTGCAGTACTTGATACGTCAGTGTCATTTGGCTAAATATCTATAACTAACTTTCAGCCAATCACCTTTCTAAAATAATTTTGTTTTTTCTGATTTTTCAGTAAACATAAAAAAACTTGACCATAAATTGAGTGTTTGATGATTTATGCTAAAAAACATTATTTTGTAAAATGATAACTATGATGCCATCATTTTAGCTAATGATAGGTGTTTTCAGGCTGGTAGGCAGGTTACATGTGACTTACGCTTATAATTACAAATTGCTAATCACATTCTATTAATCGTTACCGGGATCTGACTTAACTGCTGTACTCAGAGTCTCTTGGAAAAGTGGGTCTATTTTTCCATAATGAAGTCATCTATATTTATTTAGGGTTTTTTTTATTTGAATTTATAAAAAATGCAACACAATTAAATTCAATCTGAGGTTAAAGAAAGATTTAACTTTAATCAGTTAATTTCAAGCTTTTTTAACCTTAATTTGTGATACAGGATAATGTAAACTATGGTTTCAATGGTTAAAAAATACAGTCGTGGGAAAATTATTCGACCACCCTATGTTTTCTTCTATTTCTAGTTCATTTTAATACCTGCTACAACAAAAGGTACATTTGTTTGAACAAATGTAATAACAAAATAGCTCATAAGAGTTTAATTTCAGAGCTGATATCTATCCATTTTTCATGATTTCCTTGATAATAACCAAGTTCTTACATGAATATCTATGACATTGTACTGACAAAAACAGTGCTTTTAGGCATTTCATGTTTTCTTTTCTGTCTGTTTCAGTCACATGATACACTGGAGTTAGTACTTGATTGCATAACCCTTGTTTTTGATGACTTTTGATGATCTAATAATTTTTTCCCGCGGCTGTAGATTATTGTTGGTCTAACCCAATTAAAAAACAGATATTTATCTGTTGAACCATGCACAGGAGGAGTTTTGATAAAGAACTGCTCTAGATATGCATTTCTAGAAAAAAAAAAGGTGCAAATCTGTCACAAAATCTAATCATCTGTCTTCATTTTTGTCACAAATTAAACACAGATCTCCCCACCTGAGGCCTATTTAAACTGTGGTTTATTCACAAAGGGACAAACCTCCCATAACTGCACTAGTGGCCTCCCAACCCCCCGTTTAACTGTTGGCGTAGATGTCATGAAGTCACTTCATCACTAAGAGTGCACACATCCATCTGTGAAGACTATTGGTTTATCCTCACGGTCAGGATGGTCGTTTCTCTCTCAGAAAGGAATCAGGCCCTGGAGAGCTGGGGAGGCCATTTACCAACATTGTAAGACATATGGCACATAAACACATAACTACTCACATGTGCACACACACATACACAAGGCAGCACTCAAACCACATTGCCATTTACCGACATGACACAAACACAAGAGTGATGACAACAGACCCAGATGTCAAGGAAAATCACACCAAAGAAGTGGAACTGTGTGGTTTATATATGTGTGTGTTATATGTTTGTATGTGTGTTTTTGCGTCTGATGTTCCCTGTCGCCTCTGTCTCTCTGTGACATGATGAGCATGTGACGGGAGCATGGGACCACTGAACTGAGTCATAATCTCCAGGGGGCAAGTACAATGATCAAGAGGACCCATGGGAGAGCAACTGAAGCCTTACCTAAACAGCACTCCACTCATTCCCAGACTCATCTCCTTTACCACTCACTAACCTGGCCCCATAAATTCATCGGCCCAGTCCCCATGGGCCTCTGCCGCTGACGCATGTCACAGAGTAAAAGTTATCGAAGACTATTAGGCTAGTGAGATAGAGGAAGATATGAGGGATTTCAGGATGAGGAAGAAAGCTGGAATCGGGGACAGAACTTCTGCTTTGTAAAGAACAGAACATTCTTTTTGATCATCTCTTTTGTCTTTTTTCTTCATCACCCTGCAGCATTTTGACGCTTATGGCCTCTCTCGGTTCTCTAGCTTGAACATTTAACCTTTCTTCCCTACATGGCTACCCTGACCACACTTTGGACGTCAGTGGCCATAATGAAGCACAAAAGCCTGGAGCATCACTAGGAGGCACTGAGACAGCAGCTGTGCATGACACATGTTCACCAAAAACTCTGTTTGCTTCATTTCATCCTCCTCATCCTTCATTTCACTCCTTTTCTTCTCGCCCACCCAGCTCTTCTCTTCTTTGGCCCATGCTACTCCATTTGGAACAGGTGATCTCCCCAGAGGGCTGGTTTTACACCCTTCACTTCCTCTTCATGTTGCTTTCTCGTCCAGTTTGCAAACCCCCACTGAAACTTCATAGTGAGTGACAACTGCAGACATCTGTCCTCAGAACCACCACTACACAAAAAAAGAGGACTCTTCAAAGAAAAGACCGAGGAAAGTCACAAGGAGCCAAGGGGCAGCTGCTGACGAGGATTTTCTATTTAAGTCAACTTCTCGAATCTTGTTTGTGAAGAAGTTTGTTAAGTTCAGCCAGAGAAAAAAGTATGCAAGTGGCAAACCATAGACCTCACAATGTATTTAGGAGTTAAACCAAAGAACTTTTCCTAAATCTAACAATTTATAGAATTGTGTGTTGATGTCACACCCCCTTGGGAGAGACCAAAAAGTACATCTTACAGCAACAACCTTTGCAAATCAACTAAAATACTAAACTATACTGGGTGGCTGTGGCGCAATTGGTGGAGCTGGTCATCCAATGAATGAGAGTTGATGGTTCGAATCCTGCCTCCAACTGTCCGCATGTCGAAGTGTCCTTGGGCGAGACACTCAACCCTAAATTGCTCCCAGATAGGCCTGGTAGTGCCTGGCATAGTGGCAGCCCACTGGTGTATGAGTGGGTGAATGTGAAACTTGTATTGAGTACCGTTAATGTGTAGAAAGCGCTATATAAGTACAGACCATAACCATACTATGGGTATCCTTCATTAGCCTCATGCATAAGCATAATGAGGGGGCGACCATGGCTCAGGAGGTAGAGCGGGTCATCCCAACCACTAACTAAAGGGTTGGTGGTTGGAATCCTGCTCTGTCCTAGGCATGTGCCACTTGCCTTGGGAAATACACTTCATCTGCCTTGCCTCCAGTGCGGTTATTCACACTGGTGTATGAATACATATGACTGGTGGTGGTTGGAGGGGCCATAGACATGGATTGGCTCAGATTGTCAGTCTGCCCCAGGGTGGCTATGGCTATAAATGTAGTTTACTACCATCAGAGTGTGGATGTGTAAGTGGATGACTAATAGATCCATTGTACATGCTTTAATTATGTGTTAATAAAAAAGCACTATATAAATTTAATCTATTATTATTATTATTCTAACATGCCTATGTCATGTTTTTTGAAGCAGTAGTGCCAGGAGACTAAAGTTATGCAGATATCACAATTTTGCCAAAAACATGACTTAGGCAATTATGCTACAAGGCCAATGATATGTAGAGATGTACAGTAGATATGAAATGAATGGGTTCACAGATGTTGACTGTATTAAAAGGGCAACATTTTTAAACAGTTGCAGATCAAAATGCCTCTGCCTGTATACATTCTTACCACATCCTGCATATTATTTAGAAAAGCTTTAAGTGCAGTTGTTTGTTCTTTTAGAAGAAAATATGCTGTTTAACACTGATGCAGTAACAAATACAAAAGACTGTTTAACATCAGCAGCCGTCAACTTAATTGTTTCGAAAAGTGCTTCCCCTCTGCCAGTCATTGTGTGAAACCCGCTCCATAGCAGATAAACAGCTGTGACTGACCTGCCACAGAGCTGGTCAGGTGGAAATCTGTCTGAATGGGAGCGACAGCGGGATGCGATTTACAGAGCAAATTAAACATGAGCTCTGTGATTCATCTGGTTTCATGCTAGCAACCTGCCGAATTCTTAAAAACAGGTGTCCATGGTAAGAAACTGTTTGATTAAAAAAATGTTTGATACATTCAACTGGGTACTGCAGCTGCACAGGAGTATGTCTGGTTGTAATGCACTGAGAGAGCTCAGAGAGCTTCATCACCCTACGGTACACAGAAATGAAATCCATCAGGTCTAAATCTAGCATCGATATCTCTCAACACTGGGCCCTGACTCCAGCAGTTTGTTCCATTACCATTCCAGCGGGTTTATCTAGAATATGCCTTTTCCAGCTCATTATGCCCACTTTAGACTCCCATAAGGTCATTAATCCCAATCACTGTGTTCATTTTCACACATGCCAAACCATTATTCCACACTTGGCATATCTTTTTACCCTTCTGTAATGCTTACTTGTGTATGGGCATGCACATGCGCGCACACACACACACACACACACACACACACACACACATAGTCTTCCTCTACTTAGTCATTCTGTTTGTGTCACACTGTCTGTGATTGCATAAAAACATAAAATACTGTGAGGCCGATTATAAGATGATAACAATCACAGAAAATCTTGCCAAATATAGGCTTATGGACTTGAAATGTATCTGTGATGACACATTTCAGGACTCTTCAATACTATGTATTAGATTTGTGAAGCAGCTTGCGCGTGTATAAATGATTTGCCCTCATCCAGAGTATTTGTTATGCTGGAAAGCTTTCCAGCACAAGCGTCGATGTCTTATAGAGATTACTGCTGTTTTGAGAATATATTAAAAAATCTGCTAAGGTGCCCCTTGGCACTGACAATTCACAGAGAGGAGAACAGAAAACAACATAAATACAGATAATAATCATTGTTTTGTTTGTTTGTCTATCAATTGTCCTGCCATTGAAACAGTGGGCGTGCAATTTAGCAGAGAAAGAGAAATGTGCCATAATGCTGTGGTTGTGTGACAATTGGGTTAATTAGCAATCCTCAACTGAGAATACAGTATAATCTGGGTCATATATGTATGCATGTGTGTTAGCAAGTGCATATGATAATGTCGGAGTGAGTTTTTCTATTTGTAAAAGGAGACCTAAGATCAATGCCAGGGTGCTGATCAGTGTGAACAGCGTTGGGGAGATCACAGTTGCTGGGCTGCAGAGATTCTAATGAGCAGAGCAACAGGAGAAGGATCACAACATAAAACCAGAGAAAGAGGATAGAGAGAGAAAAAAAAAAAAAAGATCAATGGCTGTGATTTAATTTGGGACTCTAGAAGATGTGCCAAAGTTTCATAGGAGGGGATTCATCTTTTGTCTTCAGGAGATGTTCCAAACCTAATTCATAGCTGTTGGATAGACCATGAACAGTGAAGGATGTACGCTATAGTTTCAGAGAACAATTATTTGTTTTAAGGGACTATGGTTGCATACAGGCCTGTGGCGAATCTTATTCTACCTCTCACACACACACACGCAAAAAAAAGGCACACATACTGATGTTGATGCTCACACTTGGCAGCTTAGTATTCACACATGGCCACATCTCTGTGAGGGAATAGCCCTGCAGTGGGTTGAGAGGAGAAGCATAATAGAAAAACTCATTTGAAGGGAACTCAGGAGCCCAGGACCACATTAAGCTCAGCCGCCGGCCTGAATGAAAGATCATGTCGAACTCGTCACAATGTGTGTGTGTGTTTGTGTGTGCGAGACAGAGACAGAATAAAACAGTATATATTGTATATGATATGAAAAGATGGAAAAAAATGTGAAGATCAAGTAAGGAATGCTGAGTATGTAAAAAGGTAACATATTTAATACACTCCCCTGACTATGGAATTTCCTGGATCTGTGTCCATTACTCTGTCTTCCTTCAGTCAGCCTTATAGTTTTACCAGTTATTGATTCACAATAACGTGTACATTCGCTCATGCATTTAAAGCATTGCTGTTCGGATTGTTTCAACAGTGACCTTTTTCTGCTTTTAAACCAATACTTTTTAAGACCTGTTAAAGGTGTCCTGCCACACATATTTCATTACTTTCGTGGTAATATCTTAAGTTCTATCATGAGCTCCATTCTAACATGGTACAGAAAGCCTGCTGGAAGACTCAGCTGTCAGTTCTCATGAATATTCAACATGCTAATCTGGTTGACTTTGATTGGCTAACAGCTAGCCAATGTTGAGTTGTCAGTAGTGTTTTACTTACAATCTGAGCACTGGTTGTAGACTGCCGCTATACCACTGCTCCAGGCTTCAATAGCGAACTTATTATGAAGCCTCTGCATTGTTGAAGTTCTGTTGGAGCATAGCATACAAGAACATTGACGTTGAACTGTCCTTGCTGTATATGAAAACTGTCACTGACCGAGACAAATTCTGTGGGCGTGGTCTCACCTGGGCAAGCTCGTAAATAGTAATGACCTCAGCCAACAAGATGTCAGACTGACTCAGCTTTTCCAATTGACCTAATTTCTCCCAAAAGGGCACTTTATAGCGTGTATTGGCCCCCAAGAGGGCACTTTAGCATGCAGTTTGAGTTTGAAGAGGGCACTTTGTAGCACATTTTGTCTCCCAAGAGGGTACTTTAGCATGTTTTGATTCCCAAAAGAGCACTCCAATGTGCATTTTTCAACAAATGGTCAATTCATGTTTATTTGATACACATTGTTCAACATGTGCTGGTTGAAGTTTACCACTATAGTGCCAACACTAAACATTTTATGACATAACTTACATGTTGCTTTGTGGGACTCTCTTGTTGGTGCCAGATACACTTTGAATTCATCTTCCTCCAGTAATTTTTCACTATCGTTACACTTTCCCACTTCCAAACCTTCCAAACTTCATGGCCATAAATGTAAACATTCACAAATGTCCTTTAACGTCAGGACCTACTGTGAAGCTGCAACTATAATAGTGTCTCAGCAGATCCAAAGGCTGCAGTTTTATTCTGTTTGATGGTCATTTTTCTGCCATTCCCTAATGTGTGGACAAGATTAAACAAATGGCATGAAATGCAATTGTTTTTGAAAATTGAAAACTTCTGTTGCAATAAACAACACAGTGCATAGCTTACGTGAAGCTGGAGTGTGTGTTGTGCTCATTGTTTGTTGACCTTTGAAGGCTCCATCTTTCTAGGCCAGGGGTCTCAAACATGCAGCCCGGGGGCCAAATGTGGCCCACCAAAGTGTCCAATGCGGCCCGCAGGAGGAATTTATGACATCCAAAAATTACACAGTTCAGGTTCCATGTACAGATCACTTCAATGTCAAGTGGGTCAAATCGGTAAAATACGATCATAATAACCTAGAAATACTCACAACTCTCAGATTTTCTCTGTGTAAATATACACATTGTTATGTCATTTTACTGTATTTACACTAAAACAAACTATCATTTCACA
>JAPTGZ010000003.1:17256047-17269906 GCA_029814645.1 Fowleria isostigma
ATGACAGAATGACTTCCAGGTGTGTTGAAGAGGGAAATATCTAAAACGTGCAGGGCTGCGGCCCTCGAGGACCAGGATTGCCCACCCCTGCTTTATGGTATAAGTAGAAAAATTTGCTCTCATCTCATACTCATCTTCTTCCACTTCATCCTGGGCCAGAGGCAACAGTCTGAGCAGGGATGCCCAGACTTCCCTCTCCCCAGACTCCTCCAGCTCCTCGGGAAGGGTCCAGAGGCGTTCCCAGACCAGCCTAGAGACATAATCTCTCCAGCGTGTCCTAGGTCTTCCCAAGGCCTCCTCCCAGTGAGACATGGCTGGAACACCTCCCCAGGGAGGCGTCCAGGAGGCATCCGAGCCAGATGCCCAGCCACCAGCAGCAGCTCTACTCCAACTTACATAATGGAGTATTTGTTATCAAATCAAAACCTCTGTTCATCTATTGCTGCAAATATTAAACCTTTAGTGGTAATACATCATGAATACGTCAAAATAATTTATTTAGTAATAAATTGTCAAACTTTATGAGTTGATATTAGTAAGAATGGAAAAAAAATTCTAGAAATTACTCACCCAAGGGAATAAGAAATGGAACTTTTTTTTTTCATCAGGTTTTTCTTGGTGGGGTATTTAAAGGGTAAACAGGTATTAAATTTGAAAGGTAGGTCATAAGTTATTTTCTCTGTATTGTGTTTAAATGTGACAGGTTGTTATTGGAAATAAGAATCTCAACTAACTTACCAAGTTAAAGGTTATAAATGTTTCTTGTCCAAGCTGCAAAGACAGAAACACTAG
Source organism: Fowleria isostigma (assembly GCA_029814645.1). Classification (NCBI taxonomy): domain Eukaryota; kingdom Metazoa; phylum Chordata; class Actinopteri; order Kurtiformes; family Apogonidae; genus Fowleria; species Fowleria isostigma. Next base: position 17,256,840 of record JAPTGZ010000003.1, read on the forward strand.
TCTACTCAGTTCTATCTGTTCCACGTAGACAATTTACATTGAATTTAGGAACCAGTCATTACTAACCTGCAGCCCTTGATGAGGAAGGACTCAGAACAAATAAAGTAAGTAAACAGAGTAAATAAATACCTTTTCTTAAATTCTAGGAGTCCAAAATTATTGCGAGCATGGCTGTGAAATGGGCATTAAATTCAATTTGCAGTAGTTCATAGTCGTCAAAAGGCCTTAAATTTAAATTGTAGAAACCTCTAGGAGCCCTGACTTTCAGTTTCATGCTGTAATTGTTGCCCCTTGATTAAACCAAGCCCTGACATGTTTCCCCCCTGAAGTGCAGGTGCACTTTAGTTACAGATGAATGTTGTGTCTGAGTGACGGGGTTGGGTTAAGTTGCACGTTTTACAGTTCTAATGCCGTCGTCACATCTGCACAGCCTCTGAACCAAAGGAACACTATTTCCACACTAATAGCCTGTGATATACTCCTTTCTACCACTCTAATTTTGACTAATCGATCAGCTCACTGGTGTAACGTGTTTTTTGTCGTTCCTCTCTCAATAGCTGCTGCTCTTACTCCAATTAGTTTCTTACAATGTCTAACACACATGACTTGGAATGAGCTTAAACAATCAATTCCAGCAGTGAGTTCTTATTGAGTTTTAATCAAGATTTCTACTTTGTTCTGTCTTCTCTCACGGTTGCCTGGCCTGCAGATTTCACAGGTCAAGGAACCATTCAGAAAGCTTTAATTAGCTTTCTCAAGCTAATGAGTTCTCAGGCATCATACAAATTGTTCTGTCAAACCCTGACTTTGAGCCAGTTCTTGCCAGCTTGAATTGTTTGGGTGTGAGCTCAACAGAATAAAGGACTTTTAATCATGTTCAAATTCATTACCCCCAAACTGAGTAATGTTTCATCCTTTGCAATCAGTTTTGCCGCTTTTTTTCTGTAGTTAAAGCTGCCTTTCAACCCATGACAGACACTGGTGACCTGTTTAGTCTGACTTCCATCATCATTACACTAGATGGCTCCATCGCTGACACATTTTGAGGGAAAATTGTAATAACAAGTCAAGGCTGATGGACTGAAAGCAGGAAAAAGATGCGGCACATAAGAAAGGTAATTTAGGACTTGGGACAAAATTTGAGCACTGGATGCCTTCATGAAGACAGCTGAGCAGTGAGGAAACTCAGACAAAAATATGAGCTTTGGTTTAAAGATGAAATACGGCAGTCTGACCCCATTCCCTTTCCCCAAATCAAATTCAGCTCAGCCTAAATGGGGATGGGTATTGCCTAAACCGATAACTTGCTGGACCTGAAGTGTCTTTTTAGAACCAGTTTCTGGGGAATTGAATTTCAATCGTGTGAGCAGTAAATGAGGAGGAGATTTATGGGCTGTGCGTGGGAAAAGTGTATAATAAGGCGGCAGCGGCAGTCGCTTTACACTTTGTCACTAGCACAAAGAAGGCATTAGGGCCCTGACCCACTTCAAGGGAGGCAAGAATTTCTCTGCATCTGTAATGCTGCAATAATAGCCTTTGTCATCATTGTCAACTTAATTCTTACTGTCACTGTCATCATATTCACTAGTACAATTTTGCCCTAAGAGCTACAATAACTCTTATGTTTATTTATGTCATGCCATTTTTTTTTTTTTAACGTGTGTCTGGAGTAAGCAACAACCTCCAGGGATGGAAACTCAAGGCTTCATAAATGAAGCACCAACACTGCAGTTCTTCAAATAGCCACTTGAGGCAAACTTTAAAAACAAGCCAGTTTTCAGTGAATACTATTTAAAGACCCGTTTATACTCATTTTAGATACGTCAACAAGTATGTTTATGTCAAATAATGTCAAGTGTCACTGTCTTTATACATCATTGACAGTCAGTCCACCAGTGGGTACTGCTCTGAATGAACATAAAGTAAAAAAAAAAAATATTACACCATCAAAAATCATCAAAAACAATGGTTATGCAATCAAGTGCTAACTCTTGTGTGTATCATGTGACTAAAACATACAGAATAGAAAACATGGAATGTCTAAAAGCACTGTTTTTATCAGTACAATGCCATAGCTATTGATGTAAGAGCTTATGTAATTTTGGTTATTATCAAGAAAACCATAGAAAATGGATAGATATCAGCACTGAAATTAAACTTTTATGAGCTATTTTTGCTATTATTATATTTGTCCAAAAAATGTCCCTTTAGTTATGTCAGGCATTAAAATAAACAAGAAATTGAAGAAAACATTGGGTGGTCTAATTATTTTTTCTGTGACTGTATTCAAAGGACCATTTATGTTCATTTTAGATACATAAATAGGTATGTTCATGTCAAATACTGTCAAGTGTCAATGCCTTTATACTTCACTACTTGGCCAAATACCAGGATTTTGATCATTTCTTTGTTTCCAGCAGAAGAAACAACAAAACTTTTATGTGTACAATGAACTAATAGCAAAGTAGATACATTACTAAATAGAGGTGATCAAGACAATATAGTAATTACCATGTACATTAGTAATAACAAAACAAGTTCAATAAGTACTGCTCAAAAAGGAGTGGGAAGAAAACTTATTACATCCATTTCTCATTTATACAACAAAAACACATTACTTTTGGTTCTTTAATGATAATGTTACATCTGTTTAGAGTCCTACTAATGTAAATAACAGATAGTAAACAGATGAGGAAAACTGAAGTATAATACACAGCAATTAACACTAAGCCCTATCTTCCCTGTACCTTGAACAGACCACACTTTTGTAAAGAGCTTTAACACTATGGATATTTTTTCATTGCTTGTGATGAAGATCCAGACTGTGTCACAGTTTCACCCCACATACAGACACACAAAAGCGCTTCCTGGACATTTGAACCTTTGATAGAGTAAAATTTCCAAAGCCTCTTATGCCATAAGTACCTTTTGTATGTTATATGGTAGTGATTTATTAAACACTTTAACGAAGTTTATCAAGGTATAATATTTCACAAGGTCATGGATCTTAAATAAATAGGATTGACTGAAGAGATTATTACTATGTGCTAGAAATTCAGCCTTGTGTATGATCCTCACTGCTTGGTTTTGGAGTATGAATAATGGTTGAATAGAGTTTTAGAGAGGAGAAGAAGTTAATAATCACCAATATGGCAATGAGAGAGGAAGTGTTATTTATGTTCATATTGAGAATATTAGGTGTCGTAATATGTCAGTAGGTTCTCATCAACTCAAACAGCTACTTTTTTGTAAAATTCTACCATTTCTGGAAACTATTCTCTTCAAATCTCAACAATGCAACCATGATTTCCAACGATACAGCTGTTTCCTTAATTTTAATATACATGCACAAGCTTCCAGAGGATGTACAGAAATAGGCATGTAATGAACACAGAACGCTAGGTCCCGAGATGTAGTTGTATTAAACACTGAGCATAAATTGGCTTTTACAAAGTTTTTTTTTTTTTTTACAGCAAAAACACACATCCTTAAAGACTGGCACAGTAAACATGTTTTATCTCTACTGCTTCTTACCATGATCATGGCAACTGTATGAGCGTTAGTTTCTAAGTAACTCAACTATTTACATTATATTACAGTTTAAAGTAATGTAAAGTACTGTACACTTTGCGTGGTAAGTGATCGTCGCCCGCATATGCGTGGGCCCAAACAACCCTACTCACCTGTTTCTAATTATTGATTAAAAAGTTATTTTTCTCTTACAACTCTACTGTATTTGTGGTTAAGAAGCTACAGTAACAAGAAAATCACAAGTTTTTCATCCCTGGCACTTTATTACCATTCCCGCCCTTTTAACATCACTTAGCATCATTAGCTTAAATTAGTTCTGATACCAAATTGGTTAATGAGCTGTCAGCTAACCTGCTAATTATCACAGTTAGTGCTAGTTACACCTTAAGGCAAGTTGGCATTAAATCAAACACAACTGCAGTATCTGTCTTAACATTTAATAAATAGCAGAAAATATGTAGAGGTGTTGATCATAACATGTTACGTACTGGTGTGCGATGTTCCCTCTCATTTTCAAAACTCCTGAGAAGGTACTCAACTCCCCTGATGGCCTGGTTGAGCAACTGTGGGCAACATCTCAAGCGTACACACTGTCCACATAGCGGTGTTATGGCCTCACCTCTCCAACTCCAAATATTATTACAAACGATTATAACTACAATGATTAGGACTCAGATTATTTTGACAAAATGACCTACTGAATATCTAGATCAGTTACAGTTAATGGGAACAAAATATAGAACTGTTTTGGCAAAATAAATTTGGCATTTATTGTCATATGAACAGTTATGTCAAAAAATAACTAACATCAACTCTTAGCACAGACAATAATAATAACAACAATAATAATTATCAAGCAAAAACTTAAACTGTTGTTGCACTACTACAGACTAGAGTGTTTGAGTGTGTGCGTTTATTCCAAAGAATGAAAGAGAAGAATGGAAACACTGTCCAATGTTCATAGAGTTGTCCATACAATGAAAGACTTCCTTTGCTCGTCTGGCCTTATTCTGAAATACATTGGTCAGGGTAAAAATGCAAATGATACAGTTCAAAAATGTAAAACTAGCTTGAGCAGAAAAAGTTATGAACAGACAGCTGATTGTATTAGCAGTTGTAATACTAATGGTTAATATTCATAGATGATAATCTGTAACGAGTGAGACAGTATTAACATATCTAATCTGATGACAAGGAATAAAATATCACCTTATTTTTCCGTCTACCTCGTACTTCTCCAGTGGTTGTAGATTTTGTCCGCACTGATGGCAGCACCACCTTCTTGCCTTGACTTGATTCGCATCAGCTAGTCCACACTTTCCCCGCTGAAAACTCACCTTGTACTTTTGCTTCACTGCACATCTTGCAAACGACTCCAGTCTTGGGTTGAAAAAGAAAAAATGTTGACGCCATTCCCTCATTGGTATTTCTGTTCAGTGATGGCCACTCCACTTAAAAAAGCGCACATTTTTTTTCTTTGCTGTTCCAGTAGCCACACAACCCTCCAGTTTAGTCATTTCTGAATCGCAATGCTAATGCTAACAACAAAACTACGATGATGGCGGCTACTCATCATAATGACGTAGATTGGCTGTCAAGTTAAAAAAAACTACTGCAGCTATTGGCTTGGCAGCGGCTGGTGGATGGGTTTATTGAATGATCACTGGCTGACAGCACCTGTCACTCATTGTAGAGGTAACACCTACAGAGGGGCACATTCACTGTTTAGGTCATGAATTTCACAATTTAAATTTTAGGGAGAAAAAAAAAAAATGTGAAAGTGGTCGGGGATATGAGTGTGTAACTTTTGTGTCTTCTACGCCAAAAGGTGGGGAGCAGTGCACAATTGCATAGTAAAACACAATAGAGCAAACAGTGCTAATGTGATCTATATTTTCATTAATTTTGTTGCAGTCTTGGTGAGTTTACCCTGTATTTGTTTCTACTCCTCCTCCTTATGTTTACATCTGGTCAAGCAGTGCCTCTATACAGCTGTTTTTCTTTTAAACATTGGTAAATGTTGTCTTTATTTGGTCCCTCATACACTAAAAAAATATTAAAGAGATGCTGTATGTATTTATTATTTATGACAGCAATGTAGCCTGTTTGGTCTTTCCCCTTTTTCTTGTGGTAATATTCCTTTTGTGTGTTTTCACTCCAAAAACAGACCTCAGCTCATGATGTACAGTCACAGAAAAAAAAATATTTGACCATCAAAAGTCATCAAAAACAATGGTTATGCAGTCAAGTACGAACTCCTGTGTGTATCATGTGACTAAATCAGACAGAAAATAAAACATGGAATGACTAAATGCACTGTTTTTATCAGTACAAGGCCATAGCTATTGATATAAGAACTTATGGGATTATGGTTATTATCAAGAAACCCATGGAAAATGGATAGATATCAGCTCTTAAATTAAACTATTATGAGCTATTTTTGTTGTTATCATTCTATTTGTTCAAATAAATTAGTTGTACCAGACGTTAAGATGAACTAGGGCTGCATGATTCTGGCCAAAAATAAAATCTCAATTTTTACCTCTAAAAACTCGATTTTTGATTTTGATTTCAATTTTTGGGTCTACAGAACAGAACAGAATTCATCAGAGGGTCACAGATTTGTGTTTTATGTCTGGTCTTAGTTCTGTTTTTTATTGTGTTTTATGATATTTCAATGTATATGTGGATGTATGACTGTATTTTTATTTTGTGTAACTTCTGCTGCTGTCTTGGCCAGGACACTCTTGAAAAAGAGATTTTTAATCTCAATGAGCTTTTTTCTCCTGGTTAAATAAAGGTTATGAGATGAGATGACAGAAGTTCTACCAATGTAACCCAGTAACAAGCATCAGTCATACATGTGTGGACCAGATGAGTGATTATGAAGAGAATCGTAGAGGCGCGAGGAAGATTAATGTTACTTGAAATGTCATGGCCATTTCAAATACTTAGACACGAACTATACTGGTGTGCTAATTTTTTGTTTTTACTTTGATTATCCAGCATCCACTACAGATTTTTCACCACCTGGATCTACATGTCTTGGAGGAGATGGGTCCAATAAACCAAGACAGCAATAGTCAAATGCCAGCACGGGGCTTAAAAACAGCAATCCTCAAGCCAGTGGGTGATGTTACAGTGGCTACCTCCACTCCGTGATAGGATTTTTTATCAGGATGGGGAGGGGCAAACACGCCAGTCAAACAGTAGAAGAACCAGCCTTTATTTACCTCCTGCTGTTGCTTTCTCCCTATTTTTCCATTTCTCTTTCTCTCACTAGCTTCTGATGTAAGACTGATAGAGCTTGGAGCACAGCCACTAGCTGTCAGCTCCCAGCTAATGGAATCAACATGGTTGACGGATAAACCTACCGAAAATAAGTTGTCAGAGTGCTGTGGGCCCTTCATCAACCTCCCTGCCATGTGAGGCACCGCCTTGACCCCTCCAAATGTAGGATCAGAAGGGTGTTTTATCTTCGGCATGTTGAAATTACGTTTCAAGTTTTTATTTATTAATGTATACTTTTTGTTCTAGAGGACATAAAAAAAAAAAAAATGGTTGTTTGTTCTTTGGGACAGAGAGATGCGCCTAGCGATGGGGTTGCCTCCAATTCATCCCTTGGAGATTTGACTTCAGTCATATAGCTGTGTACACGCTATGGTTACATAAAACAACCAGCAGAATGTATTGAATCATCTCAAAGTTTACAACGAAAACATATTCTTTTAAAACATATATATATATAGAAATTCACTAACTCAAAGATATTCATGAGAAACACCTCTAGGGATTAAGGAGAAAAGGCAAAGCCAAGGTAAACCCAAGTCCAAATAAGAAAACAAACAAAGACCTAATGTTTGTCCAGTTAAATAATTCTTAGACCGTGTGATGTGTGCCGTCCAACAGGCAGTGCAAGATTCGTCTGACCACCTCCGGCCAAAAGAGATAGAGGTTAAAACGAGAAAAAAAGATGAACTGCCTCTGAGCTTGAGAAACACGATGACTTGCTGTGCCCTCGCTCCCCAGAATATACCAAAAGCTTTACTTGCTTTATACTTTAAAGTACCTAATGTTCAGGATTTTGCCCATATACTGACTTAATCAATACTGTATCCGAGCAAAAGAAAGAACTACATTTGCTGCAGACTTACACAAACAACACATCTCTCACAGCTGTCCCCAAGAGATGGAGTTGAGCAGTAAAAGCCTGCTGTATTTGTTTTCACCAAGGAATGTCTATAAGAAAAACTCCTGCTGGATAGATTCTTTTAAAAATGTCTCCTTCCACATAAGGCCTCTACAGCTCAGCATGTAGAGTTTTTCTCATATGACGTAACCCTCAGCCAGCTGCCAGAATCCATGCAAACAGCAGTGCTCAGTGCCAGGCTGCTGCTATACTCCCTTGTTATGAATTGATAGATCCGGGCTAATCGGCCCGACCGAGGAGGCTGCTTTAGCCGCCTTCATCCGCTGTTCATTTAAGAGAGGTCCACCAGTTTTCCAAACACTGATCTGATTAACGAGAGACATGCTATGTGCATAAGTAAAAGAAATAGGTCAAGGATTTCGCACATCTTCTGCATGCTTAGGCCTCTTGTGCAGTCCCTCAGAGGTCCACCAGGAGCCACTATAGATCCATAGAGTAACACGTAGACAGACAGGAAAAAGAGTGGGGGGCTTGTAGGGAGGTAAAAAGCTCAATGTATTAGATCAACCACCCCACTGGTTTTGTATACCGACAGCTGTGCTCTATAACCCACTTGACAAGATTAAAAGTCCAAACATATAAACAAATAGACAATCTGCATTCTGGCGTGCACAGCTTCATGGAGCCCAGCACCTCCCTCCGTCTTATTCTACACCTCGAGAACCGCAGAGGAGACAGGGGAAAGTGTTGAAATGTTGGAGCATAATTTAGGGCTGGTTACAAGATCACAAAATGTGACCCACTTTGACTTAAAGATGCACCATTCTAATAATATTTCAGAGCGTACTTCTTCATAAATCTTGAATAATATTCCTCACATGTTGATGTGCTTTCCCGCTCTCTGTTTGCAGACTGATGCAGGTAGAAAGAGGGAAAGAAAGCGAGACAGGGAGAAATGACTGATGACAGATCCACAATGCTCAGCAGTACATCTCTCGTTCCACCAGCCCCCCCTCCGAGCTAAGGCGTCCATCCATCCGTCGTCTTACCCGCCTGCGTTATGTGTTTTTGTTTGGTTTGTTTGTTCTGACATGTTAATGGGACAGCTGATGGACTGGCAGTCTGATCCTGCTAGAGGGGCAGCGGCTGCTTGGTTTATTTTACCCCGACTGCAAAGAGGAAGGTCATCACACTCATAGCTCACCTCCCGTCTCCTCTCTATCTCTGTCTTGCTCGGTGCCTATTCTCATCCTTTCTACCTGATTTCTGCTTTTGTCTAGTTTGCTTCCACTTCCCACTTTTTTGGGCGCATCCGTCTTGACTTGTTTGATGTCTGCTGCGTAAAACCCTCTCATTTCCCCCAATCACTGGCCGAGAGCTCCAAGGAAAATTGACAATACAAATTAGATGAACTTTGATGCAAGACTACAAGTGATACTCTGCAACAAAGGTTAGAGAAGCTCAAATAGTACCTTCTGCAAGAGAAAAAACTAAAAGCACCAAAAGCATTATGAAACTTGATGGCCTAATCTTCAGTAGTTTCTACAGCTTGCAGACTGCCAAAAGGAAAATGTTCTGAAAATAAGGACAATGAAAAAAAAAACACAAACTAAACATAAGGAACAAGGACAGATGCATTTACATGTGCAGACATTTGGTCTGTTGACTTTGGAGCGTGAAAATGAATGACTGACTGATCCAAATGCATTGACTGAAAACAAAACAATCAAAATGAATTGAAAAGGATTAATCGCATGCTCTTGGTTTCTCAATTTTGGAAGACTGTGAATGAAATAACTATTATCTGATCAGAATGGCCAGGGTTCTGCATTGATGCAAATCCACACCACACTGTTGAGATAAAGAGTGATAAAGGATAGAACTTTTCTTCAGTGATTTATCACAATTTATATGACACAATCCTCTGTATTTTGTGTTTTTTTCAGTGAACATCAGGTATTTCCCAATTTTTAATTTACTGATTATGTAGATGTTCTTAAAAACTCAGATTAAGGTTGAGGGTCATTATATCAAAAACAGGGAAACTTACAGCAAAATATATAATTAACTGAACATAAACCAAGTGTCTTCATCCACTGTCATTGATCTAACTCCATGGGTTTTATTGATGAATCAATGTTGTAGAAAGTGATGGTGTTTCCACGGTAACTTCGGAGTCTCTGAACATCCAAATGGGTCATATGTGATAACCATGAAAAGATGACAAACTGCATTTTACATACATTACATACGTGTATTATAGGATTAGTGGATCAATAAGTATTTAACAGTTTAGATCAGTAAATGGTTTTGATCATCAGTGGCTGTTTGGGTCTTTATGGGTTAATGTCAAAGTCAATATACATTTTATACATTCTGAAAGATAGATTTCATCATTAATATCACGGTAATAATAATGATAATCATCAATAATAATGTAGATGATACTAAGCTGAAAGTGCTTTTAAATTTTAGTGACTTTATAATAACACTTGGCCTAAGCAGCACTGATGTCCACCATCAAGATTCCTAGTGCTAGATTTTCCAGTTGCAGTATCTTGCCCAAGCAGATGTGGATATGGAGCACATGGAAGCTAATGCACAAGCTGATTCCTGTTCCACTGGACAATTTTCAACACCTGAGCAACATTAAAAGAATGTAGCAAAAAATGGCAGAAACATTCAATTGGACATAAGGATGCCCTCGTCAAAGGTTGCTGTGATGTTATATCTGTCAGTAATCGGCTGTGGCGCAGTTGGTAGTTAGTCCTGCAGCTGGTTCGACTCCTGCCTCCAACTGTCCACATGTCGAAGTGTCCTTGGGCAAGACACTGAACCCTAAATTGCTTCTAGTGAGGCCTGATAGTGATTTGCACAGTGGTAGCCGCCCACTGATGTATTAGTGTGTGAGTGAAAGGGTGACTGTGAGGCATTGAAAAGTGCTTTAGGGCACCATGACAGTGTGAAAAAGCACTATATAAGTTCAGACCATTTACCATTTTAGTTATGGATGTGACATGTCATAAACACCTTGGAGGATTTTTTATTTTTTCTTATGAACTCAAAGATATTCTGGGTAACTGTAGGACACTGTCATGTAGTAATGGGAATTGCTGAAAAATTTAACAATTCTGATGCCATTATCGACTTTGCTTAGCAATCTGATTCTTTATCAATTCTCTTATTGATTCTTAATGGGTGAGGGAAAAAAATGGGTTTGTTTGAATTAACTGTCTTTTATAATTCCATCTCTGCATAGAAAATACAACATATACGGTATGCACAAATAATAATAACAGATCACGACGGGGGGGGTCACACCATATGACTGTACAAAGTGAAAGTGAAACTTAATACTCTTTACTAATTCCTGTACGTCTCACACTGTTATCTACCTCATTTTTTATCTACCTCTGAAAAACTTTATTTGAGGGGGCCTGGATGTTACCCAGGTGTTTGCTTGGCTAATGGACTTACAACCATTGCTAAGTTGTTTATTAAACATGTAATATTCCTCCAAATGCATGTCATGCTGTGTGGACGCATGTTTTTCTCATATTGGAGGTATGTCTTCCCCCCTTTGAAGAACTGCAAGTGTTATAAGTGGCCCTGGTGTCATCTTTTTTGTGTGAAATATAACCCTACTTCAGAGTGTTTCTACCTCAACGCCATGTTGGCTACGTTCTAAACCAAAACAATGCAGCAAACATGTGATATCACGCATAACAAAGGTGGAATCGATAAGCAAAATTGTTAAGTAGGCAGGCAAACAATTCCAAGGAACCAGTTCTGGATTCCCATCCCTACCATCATGTCAGAAATCCTTTTTTTTGGCCATAACTGCAAAAAACTGAGAAATCTGCCTGAACAGATGCAATAACAGTAAGCTGAACTTAACAGTACTTGCAGTTCTTGATTATGTAATGCCAAATCACAACAAAAATCCCCTTCAGCAGGTACTTAGAAACAGCAGAGAGGAAAAGCTTCCTGTAAATACTTAGAAATCTCAGACAGAGCCGGGATCAAGTTTGGCAGTGATCTGCGTGGACTGGTTGAGTTAAATGGAGAGCACATAAAGAAAGACGGAACAACGAACTAACAACGGGCAGGTTGGTGTGACCAGTAACTGCACTTAAGAAAAAAAAACAGAAACATAAAGCTCTATAACAGTGATGCTTGTCAAAAAGTACAGCGCAAAGAGAGCAGAGAGGAAAAAGCTCAAACTGGGAGAAATAAAATATATAGCTGCTGTTTCACAATACTCAACATGTTTCAGTTGACTTTGTATACAGTCGTACCACCTCTCTGGTAGCATCTACAACACAGGTTAACCCTTTATAGGGCACTCATAAAAATACATAGAAGCAGTGTGTTATTGAAAGACATAACAAGATTTTATTACTTTTGTGAAATTTTTCAAGTTTTGTTGGATTTTTTTTGTAGAAAATCATGGTCAATAAAGTTATAATATTTGTTTCCTTACCCAAAAGTGAAGGAAAAAAAAAGAATATAAAAAAATATAAGAAAAACATATGTAAGAAACACGTAAGAAAAACATGTATGGAGAAAAGAACATGTATTTTAGAACATTAGACCATCACTTTTAGAATATTCAGAATCAGAATAGCCTTTATTGTAATTGCACATATTTCAGAGCAACGAAATTGTAGCAGTATGTCATCAGGAACAAATATTCACAGACATAGGGGGAGACAAGATGACACATTGCCGATTATCACGAGTAGAGATAAGACACAATAGGATAGATGCCACAAAAGGACAAGTACAAATCTTCATATCATGAAACATAGATTTATACTAGTGAAAAAAAAAACCAAAATATATCATTATGCAAAATGCAGTTATATGTGACAGTATAGAGAAAACATGACGAACGGGACACATGACAGTTGAATCGGGGGGGACTGGTAGGAGGAGACAAAGTTCAGCTACAGACTCCGGCAAGGTCGCCCTGCAGCCATTGCAGACGCTTCGGCCATTCAGCTCCCAGAATTCTTGTCGCGGAGGGGGGCGGCACAATGGGGGGGACATTAGAACAACTTAAGTGCTGACCCAGACACTTGTCAACATACACATCATCCCTTTGAACATCATTCTTTACATTAGTACCATTACTTCATGGTACCTATAAAGCAGGTACACTCACTGTTCATGCAGAGGTGGACCTTACAGACCCTGTAGACCATACTGGACCTGACATTGTTGACTCACTGTCCTCACTGTAACTGTTGGTGTCTGCCTTGTAATATGTACAGAAATTACCAAAAATAGTCACTTACCCACTAAGGGGTTAACCCATAAGGACCCACTGTGACATCTGTGTCACTTCCCAAATGAATTTTTCCTCTGTATTCAACGGTCTATA
>JAPTGZ010000003.1:17378273-17399630 GCA_029814645.1 Fowleria isostigma
TTTAGAAAAACCCCTGTATAGCATGTGAATGTATAATGTTATTATGTGATACTAAGTTCACTATCTGCTGATCCACGGCTCAGACTAAACCATGACAGTTCTGACCTTGTTTGGGCAATTCCAAGAAGATCTTTAGTTCAGTTATTGACAACACAAACATGGAAAACAGATGATATTTATGGTTTTATTGTGGCTGTTCTCAGTCTAAAAACAGAGCTATGCTAAGCGCTAATGTAAACTATCAGCTGATGCAACACGTAAAGTTTATGACACTGTTATTAACCAACTGTCAAAATATCTGCCATTCAGTTTTAGTTTGAGGAAAGAATTTGATGATACTATAATTCAGACATGTGTAAATAATGACCATCATACTCTATTCAGTGACTAATACAGTCTGTCACCACATAGTGTTGATTTGTTGGTAGTTTTGGTAGTCCCAAGTGTGTCCTGTTTTGTGATTTCTACAATGCTGTTTATAGTTTGGAATATCAATCCATCATAAGTGACATAATTTTTTGATGTTAAGAAGAGTTCAAATACATCTGCCTAAAGTACACGTCATGTCATGATATTACCCATGGTCCATTTAAAATATTGTTTCAAGTGTCTTTGAAAGGCAAATTCTGATACAATGGATATTGTGACTAACTTTGTCAACAAAAGCCTGAGGAAGAGGTTCGTCAAAACATCACACACAATCCTTTTTTGTGTGGTCCATGATGACAAATTAAGACTCTTAAAACGTGAGGCAGAAACACCGCCATTTCATTCATTCCCCTTCACAGCCTGGATACAAGTCCCTCAATATCCTCCCGCTCTCAAAATGTCCAAAATGCAATTTCCTTTAAGACATGGAGATTCATTCTCATGGCCATTTAATATTCCCTTCCATGTCCATCTATATATGTTACATCCTTACATCTGAACATCGAATTTTACATCTCTGTAGAGGATGTGTGTGTATACATTATTTATTTGCAGCTTTGACTGTGCGAAGCAGCCTCTGTCACAACCTTCAGCGTTATCCCCATCAGCTCAGAGGCATGTATACACACAGACGGCAAGCAGAAGGACACCGATATCCGCGGAACATTGTGTAACAGCAGAGAAGTGACAGTGATGGTGAGTGCGTCTGTTAAAATGACTGGTATTTGGGGAGAGTTGACCAGACGTTTTCTTCCACACGAAGCTTTAACATTCAAGACAGTTTTTGGTGTCATATTCCGGATCATATCATGTCAACCTTTACCTGAAAAGGCTGCATTGCTAATCTGTGACAGTGTATTTACTGTTTCTAATAACATCCTATGGTGTCATTTGCCATAAACATGTTATTGATTCATTGTTTTAACTGATTTGATTTAATTTAATTTTAATGTAGGATTAAAGTTGATCTGTTTGCATATGGAATACAGTTCTTATAATCACATTTTAATTAGTTTCTAACTATACAAAAATAAGAACTTTTGTGTTTGTGTTAACTTGGGAAAAGCTGTTTATAGCTATGTTTACACATAGTCTGGTATATTGGAAAATGGTTATTGCGCCCCTCTTCGTAAAAAAAACAACTTGTGCACATATGACAATCTAAAGCCCCTTTCAAACATGCACTCTAGAATATCTCTGGACAATTCCACCTGCTCTTTAACCGGAGTCATCTGTTCAAACATTCTACTCTGCTCCAGATTATGTCTGTTTCGCCTACATTCAGATATAAGGGACATTCTCCGGATGGATTGTCTGGGGGCTCCCTCCGGTCCCTCCCCTCAACCCTTCAGGCAGTGCGTGTCCAGATCTTGACCTGAAATTCTGAGTGACAACACCTCGCCGGTTAATGTCAGGACTTAATACTAGGGGGTCAGCCGGTTATTATCTGTGTAAAGTTAACCACACATGAGCCGGATGGTTGTGTTCAGACACAAGGGTCAAACTAACAAAGCCCGGAGAATGTCCATTTTCCATAGCGTGATTGAAAGGGGCTTATGTTTATACACTGTCAAGAGCATGCCAGGCCTGTAGATGGCAGTGATGAGATGATCGAGTACCATTAACCACTCATAATCCTGAAAAGAATCACATTAAATGTTACTTCTGCTATGAACCTATGGTAATGGGTCTGGGTCCAAACAAATCCGAGCCAAAACAATGCAATACAAATGGATGAGCCGGTAACTTTTTTTTTTACAATCACAAACTTTTCTGATGTGCTGAAGTGAATGAAAAAGTTTTTGAACTTTTGGAGTCATACTGTGTTGTTTCTGTATTTGCTAACAGCTACGGTCTGTTTGTCAATCGTGTTTTGTCTTTAGTTCATAAAGACTGCTGTGCTAGGGCTGGGCGTGTTGATCTAAATATCAATAGTATCGATACCAAGGTGAGTATCGGTATCGGATCAATACTCGCATAATGATACTGATATGTTTGTTGCAGAGACTCTTCTATACATCCAGCAAATTATTAAAATTTCCTCAGAGTTCTTTAAAATTCTTTCTCTCTCTCTCTCTCTCTCTCTCTCTCTCTCTCCCTCTCTCTCTCTCTCTCTCTCTCTCTGCTTAATTGTTATCATATTTAAAACCAGTTGAAAAACATCTTAATTGTTTAAGTGGAACTCAAAAATATACTTATATAAAGATATATACCTCAAACCTCAAATATGAATCTGGATGAATATATTAACCCTATTGTGTTGATTGTTCAAGGAAAATTAGTAGGCTACATGCAGGTTATTTGTAATTACTTTATTATTTTTATACTGTTAAATTGTTTTATATCATAAGTAGTTAATAAAAAACATGTTTATTTGCCTGAAATGTTTGCCCTGTGATTATCATAATCATAATTAATTAACTAAAAGCAAAATCACAAAATTCCTCAATGAACATGACATTTCAAGTAAAAAGTATTGGTATCGACAATACTAGGCCTGTATTTACTTGTATCGAATCGATACCAAATTCTCAGTATGGCTCACCTTTACACTGTGCACAACATAAATTATTGCTTAATTTACCTTCCACTGAACTAGACAGAACAGATAAAGCACTGATCAACAAAATATTAAGTATGAACCTGTGAAAACACCTCGTAAAAGCCTTATTCTGTATCAAGAAAATAGACAAAGATCCTGTTAAGCAGAAGCAGTGAGCACTAATTAGCTAAGATGCTAACATTTACTAGCACCAAAATTCCTTATTTTTTCATTTAATACTTGTAACTTCCCTTTTCAGCTCCATCATTTTTCTCTATACTGTATCATCACATGTGAAGAGGTAGACTATTTCCTTTGAATACTGTAACGTCTGTTCAAGATCTCCATTTCCTTCTTTGTACACACAAACGTGAAAACAAAGATTTGCCAAAATCTCCATTTTTTTAGAAACCATTTTCAGAATCTTAATTCCTGGGGGTAAATTTTTGCATTACAGTTAAAGAAAGAAAGAAAACAACTCAAGAGCATTGAGCATAGATAAGTAAACAATTTAAAAGGGGAAAAAACAGTCAAAGTAGACGGAAATAGGAAAAAGAAACAGTAAGAGCAACAGGCAGCCTGCGCAATCTTTTACTTATGTCAGTTGGAATTTAAATTATTGTCATTATTATAGAATTAGAAAAAAAAGTGAACATGTTACTGACAAATTACATCCATGCAATAATATCAAGGAACTCATTATACTTATAGGGACAGAACCACAGTAATGACCAAAGCTGAACTGGATGTGCTGTTAGTTACAGTATATCAGAACAGCATTTCTAAGAGGCTGCTGCCATGTTCACATTCACACTAATATGGATATGTTTCTACATGTGTATTTTCCACTTCTATTTTAAAAACAAAAGTATCCTCTGTTTTACAATGTATCTGTTAACACAAAATGACGAGAAACCAGCAAAAACACATAGATAAACCTTTGTTTCTGAGGACTTTAAGTTATGGACACAGAGCGTTAGCTAATATTGGATGCAGTAGATTCAGAAACTTTAGTCTGTGTAGCAAAAACATATTGTATTTAGTTCCCTTTAGTGTTAGTTTGGTGCTGTAAAAGTGTATTCTTCAAATTTTTTTTCAGAATTCACCACAACACCTGTCCACCTCTCTAAAGTACATGTGCTGACCTGTTCACTGCAGATTTAACACTGACTTACACACCTATATGACCTATGTCTGATGTTTCATAGCACAAAGCAACAATAAGCACGCACACATTCTGGTATTATGTCATCATTTTGTAATCTGTCCATACAGGTACACACAAACTGGAGTCTCTAACAGAAAATATCACTTTTGTAAAATATCTGCGTTAGTGTGGATGGAGTACAATGAAAATATCAGAAAGAATCAACAATACTAATAGACAAAACCTTTATTATAGAATGGTTTTATAAGCGACAATGCAAACTAATTATCATAATCAGTGCGACTACACAGGGAGTTAACTAATTTACAGCGGTTTGGAATATTCTTTGCATATCTTCATGTGACATATTTAGAAAGTTATATAAATTAGTCATAAATGAAATGTATCTAACTAAAATGGCCCCTTTGGTTTGCCATTACTCTGAACAATATAGAACTTTTGCTAAATAGTTACCACAGTTGTGTGAATTGGAAAATTGAGGCTTAACTACAGTGAGGCAATAGCACAGGCACTTTACAGAAGGGTCTAAAAGTCACCATGCTAGCGCTAATTAGCCATAATTAACAACTCCTTGCCAGGAATGTGGCAACACGAATCCCTTTATCAGACACAGCAGGAGCCTAATTTCTGCATAAATTAAATGTAGTACTGTAAGAGAAATTATTTATTTCAAAAGTTGCCCACTCTTAATTCCCTGTCTTTACAAAAGATGGTGTTGAGACCAAAGAAAAAGAAAATCCAAATAGACCATTTTTTATCCAGTTGCCAGGGAGAGTGAACCTTAGCATGGGGAGTGAAATGTTGTTTTAAACAGGCAGAGTGAGGACAGCCGGACACAGAGTTTGGGTCATCAGTGTGGTCATTAACCAGACTGTAATGGGCCATGAGAGAAGCTGTTCTGCTCTGGCGCCGGGCCGGCCGACCTGTGGATCACACCGCCATTATCAGCCGACGGATCGCACCATTATGCCCTTGATGGAGGGGAACCTGGGCTATGTCTGCAGGAGAAGGAAAATTGTCGCAGTATGGTGCAAATTTGCAGGCACATAATAAGCAGGTCTGACAATGTACAAAAAATACGTACAAATGGTAAAGCAAACTCACCATTGTGTAGTTTTGTATATATTAATGTATATTACTGAAATGGACTGGTGTTTTTATTACCAACAGTATATCAGAAAATCTTGGACAATTTTCTTTTTCTATTTTTCTTAGACTTTAATACTTCCCATGGCTTCAGTTGCTGAAAGATGCTGCCAAACACTAAAGTTTATTAACTACCACACTGTAGTTGAGGTTCAACATGTCCACTAACAAGATTTTCAGTGGATTCCATAAAAGTTAATTGGTTATAACAATACCCAACCTGTTAGCAATAATGCTTAATGTCAGAGCTAATAGTATTGTCAAGAGATCTTTTAAGTCTCCAGACAATGCGAGTTGCACATGTGAAGAAGCATTTATCTCTGTCGGCCATCTTTTATGACTCGGTATGGCAACCTCGTTAGGGCATAGAGCTGCAATTACCCTCCACTGCTCAGTTTCTTCCAGATTTAGATCAAAATGTTGGTCGGCTGGATAGTCTCCCAGTTGTGAAAGAAACCAAAAATAGGCGTATAAATTGACTCTTGAAATTACTTATAAAGCCCTAGAAAGACACTCCTTGAAGGTTAAGTCAAGTCTCTGTACTTTTATATCGTTTGACTCAAACAACAGTGAAGTCGCTGTAGTGAGTTGTAAAAGACACCCAACAGATAAATGCTTCTCCACATGTGCAGTTCACGTTGTCCGGAGACTCAAATCATCCCTTGACAAGTGTAACTGCTACTGGGTAATGCAGTCTGTAAGCTAGCTTGATCATTATACCTACTATCAGCATCCAGGGTGTTTATCCATGGCACAAAATACTATTAACAAACACAAGTGTATGTGTAAATATAAATTATATTATTAGCGACTAGATAATATCAAGTAACTAAGTGTTAGTGTGGTTGGCCCTTGTCCCTGAATTGTTTTGCACGTGTAAGCATATTTTCTATTTCCTGCTGGAATTCTAAATAATATACTGCAGTTTCTGGGATTCAAATACAATAAATGATGTTACCTTTGCTGTAAGTTACAAAATATAAGATTCATATTTCAATCAGAAACATTTATGTCTTTTCCATCAATTCATCAGCTATCATTAGCGGTCAAGCTAACAGTGACTAAACTAGCAAGCTAAGGATCAGACAGTGGGGAACTTAAACAAAACCAAAAAAAAAAAAAAGAATCAAGTTTTGGGTGGCTTATGCAAAATTAATTATTCATTATTTTATCACTACATGTTTGAATTTCATATTGAACATAATGTGCTGTCTGTTTTGTGGCAATAATGTTAATTGCATCAAATAAATACTAAACACAGCTAACGTTCTGCTTCAGTAGCATCTTATATTAGAAACTGTCAACCAAAGAAAAACCTCAATTTACTTTATCTGAAATAAGTTTGACTGTATGTTTCATCAATAGTAATTTGAAAGACTATTGTAGTAAAGTATAGTAATAGTATTCTCACATATGTGTAACACAAATCAGATTTCCAGTACAGAGGAATTCAGAAAGTTTGGTAAGTTTTACCCCCCCAACAGAAAAATAAAAATGGTGGCGACCAAACTTGCGATTGCAAAACTGCAGACCATAATCCAATGGGTGACATCATAGGGGCATTTGTTTGTATGGAGGCTGTGAATAATATTTAATATAGGAAAACTAGACATGTTACAGAAAAATGTAAACGTGATGGATTGCTGAGGAGCATAAGGAGAAGATGGTGAGTGAGGGGATGACAGAAATGCATTCACCACTACAAACGCTAATCACAGTAAATGTCAACCCAGCCACTCACTCCTGCCACTCTGGCCTTATTTATTTCATTTCCTGCCACAGTCTTGTCCGGGTGACTTCCTGACAAACTGAAATGTGTTTCTTTTGTCTAGATGCCTAATGAGGTAGCTTTCATAAGAAGCCTAGGAATGAAAACAAGAGAAATTCATAGCTAAGAAGATTGACTTGGGAGGAGAAAACAAACCAGGCAATCTGATCTGTTGTAGCCGTGTATTTCAGTATCCTCCATCTGCTCATTATTTCTTCACCCTATCCACCCTGTAGTTAGTTTTCTGCTGAAACGCGTTGTTGTAGGATGAATCGGGCAGCAGGTTTTTTTGTGTTTTATACGAGTCAAGTAAAGTCAGATCACTGTTTTAATTAGCTTTTCACATGTACGAAACAAATCTAGACCCATTCCCAAATCCCTTTAAGTTGTCTTGCGTCCACTGGTCCAAGATTTTGATGGCCAAGCATGTAGCCAGCAGACAGTGCAACGCTCATTAATCTTAGAGTGACTTTCCTGGTGGGAGTTGGGGAATTGTAGCCTGTTATGTCTCTCTACACATCTACAGAGCGCTCAGTCCTGTTGCCAGCAGTGGTCCACAGAAGCAAAGAGGAGCCCAGCCTCAATGGAGTGGGATGTGGGCAGCATAAGCCCACAGCAGCTCAAGGAAAACACTCACACAGCGCGGCAGTAAGCCAGACAAACTACACTGAGAGTAAACTCACTCTACTTACTGGTGGAGTGAGAGGGCTGTGTGAGCGGCTTCACATTTGGTGGGACGATGGCATGTATGTAGGGGGCTTCTCCTTTCATTTCATTTAGAGTATCAAAAGACAGTTGATTTCACAGTTAGGGATTATTTTCTCTCATTTCATCGTGCCCTCCCTCATGCAATCTGCTTCATCTGTTTCTCTCTTTGTCTCTTATTAGGCTTTCATAGGGTGCACACAAAATGTTTTATTTGTCAGCCAACCAATCGGAGCAGGAGGTCTGGACATGCTACTAATTGTGATCTTTCAGGCCAAGTCTGCAACTGGTTGCCAACAGAAATTGAGTTAGGATGCTAACACAAGAAACACCCCCAAGTAGGAACAAACACAAGACAGCTTGAAAATTCGCAGGGTTCACACCATCCAATAAACAGGGATCTTAAACGTTGTCACTTGCTCTTTTTTCTCCACATTTGAACATGCAAAATGTTTCCTACGGCCAACTTCAAAGCCTAGAGTCTATTTTGAGCTGTCTTTTAACCTAAAAACGTAATACCTTTTGCAAACACTTATGATGAAGACATTTGTATTTACCATCTTAAAATACACTACTTAAAATCAAATGACCATAAAACAAAATACAATAAACTGCATCCATTAATGTTATTTGTGGGACTGAAATGCATGGGTTCTCTTTAGCATTCAATCACAATGATTGATTTGCATGCCAGCAGAGGAGACATTCAGAGGTGAAATGGCCTTTTTCCAGTGCAGTCCCTCCATGCCCTTGTATTCTGACCTTTTGTTAAATCCATCCATTATGCTCCTGTTTTTAAACTAATTTATAGTGGCTGCAGAGAAAACAGGATAGGGCATACTGTAAATCAGTGCGTGTAGGTATTGTAAATGTACATGCATGTATGGAATGCACATTCTAAACACAAAATGATTAATGATCATGCTTGAGTGGCTTGACTCCCCTGTTCAACGCAGAACTGATTTTGCCCACTTAGTACTTTTATGCACGTGCGCAAACATGCCTCTATGTGGTTGCAACACTTAAGATGCAAGTCTGCAAAAATATCTATGTTGGTTTTTTTTCTATGACATTGAACATGGTACAATATTCTCAATGCTATCAGATGTTGGTAAGACATCGTATAAAAAGATGGACTCAATAGGCATACTAACACATTCTTTAGACATTAAAATGAATACAAAAAGAAACATGTCGACAAAGCTTTTTGTTCAGTGTCAGTGGGAACAGAACTCAAATCCACTAGAAAAACAACAGTGATTGACCTTTAAGAGGATTAAAATGACAACCATCGACTTTTCTGACCTCAATGTGTTTGTAAAGTGGCACCAGAAAGAAATGTTGGTGTGGCAACTGATCTCAGTAAGGAGTGGCTTTGAACGATGTAAACAGAATAAGAAACTTTGTGCACTTTAACAGAGAAGACTAAGGTTGGTGTCCTATTTCCAGAAAAATGAAACACAAGAGACAGCAGAATTACTCACAAGAACACTAAAAGAATTGACGATCAAAAATCAGCCATCGCAAACTACTGCAAGAGGAACAACCATATTATGGTGTGGAACAAGAAAAAAATTCTGACATTGGAAACCAACGGGCACAAGAGGTGGATAAAAGAGGCCTTTGAGATCAGGAAGCGGGCCAACGATTCAATGAACGAGGACACGGGGGCCTACACTCTCTCACACACCTGGGACTCCATCCTCTAGAGACCTAGTGGGGGGCGTGGCCAGCCTGACAGATTCTGATAGATCTCTCTGGCTGGTTACCTGATAAAAAAACATGTGACCACACACCAGATAATGCTCTGAGGAAGACTGCAGACATAGTCAAAACATGTTAGCACAGTAAAACACTCACCCTTACTAACAAGAGAACAACAAAATGAATACAATCAATCTGTGCTTGTACAAGCTCTAACCACAACATTTGTCTTAACTGCTGCATTGTCTTAGCCTAAAACTAATGACTAAAGTATTCCCACATATCATTGCTCTAGATCTGTTTTTTGTTTCTGGAGTGACTGGCAGGTGTACAACATGCAGAGCAAATCACTGTGCAACTTTGTCCCTTTGTTCAGGAGGTTTTTCAGCAAAATGAACATGAGACATCACAGATTATTATATAAAGAAAGGAGAAGTGTTGGAGAAATGTTTGGGCGACCAAGTGACATAAACACAAACCTTCTTTTGTGCCTCCGAACCTTCTATTTTGTCTGTATCGCTGCCTAATAACAAAGCCTGTATAACAAGAACCACTCCTAACAAAGGGCCCTTTAAACAAGGAGTGTCTGGCACAAAATCATTCGTCCCGATGTCCTGTGTGATAATACAGCCGCCTCTCACTCTCCACAACGCCTACATGGCTCCCAAGGCATATAATACACCTCAATTCATCATTTCACTGAAGCAAATTAGATTGCATACATGTCAAACGCCGTCAAACTGAATCAACAAAATGATACTAAGATATGAGCTATGATACAATAGATTATATAAGAGGGACTGTGTGGACTCAAAAAAATACAGTGATTCAAGGTCATTTGTGTTTAATGGAGACAATATTTCACACCTCCTCCTTATAAAAGCCTCTCTTGTGAATAATTACAACCTACGGAGCTGCTTACTGTTGGTTGCTTCTCACAGTTTCTCACATTGCTTTGACCCTTGAGGTTAGTGAACAATGTGTTTAGACTATTGCTCTGTAATACAAACATGATAATACCTAAATGAGTGCTCTTTATTGTACATGTGAATACGGATATAAAGAAATCCTTGACAGCTTCCTTTGACATACCCATACTGAATCTTCAGAAAATCTCGGCAAAAAAGCCATTAACTGAACTATGATGCTTGTCACCATGCATTTGATCAATGCTTGGATTTTAAAGCCTCTTTTAAAATGTCACATCTACTTAATATCACATTATTCACCAGATAGAGTCAAGGCCTTAAGGATTTTATGCCTTCTGAAGCACAGGAAATTGTTTCTTTCATGAAAATCTGCGGGCAAATGTCACCTGAATGGTAATTTGTATATGGAACATCAATGACTTCATGCTAATTTAAATGTGCGTTTCACAGCTTATATTAATGTGGATAGATAGGGGCAGGTCTCCAGTCATGAACCTCACAAGTCAGAGTAGGTAATTAAAATCGCTGCTTTTATCTTCTCTAGCTGCCATGATATAAGCATTAGCACAAAAAAATCATATGATCATTTCCTTTAAATGCAAGACATGTTATGAAACATACAAACACATACACTGTGAAGCATCTGAGGAAAGCACACACACACACATACACACAAACACACACTGGGCATTGTGCTTTTGCTGCTGCGAGTTCATCTTCCTCCAAGTAACTAGACGGCTTAACACTAGAGGGCTCACATGCATTGCAATACAGTAGAGCTGCTGTTTGTTTGAGCACTAGGGGGGTTGTTAGAAACCTCTCGCTATCACACAGATGACTGTCCAATGTATTATTGATTAAGCTTTATTGTGCCGAAACATCCCTTTTATGGCTGCAGACAAAAATCTACTGAGTAGATGAAATGTTACATTTGAATTTATAAGCAACACTGCATCATCTCTCATGACACCAGAGTGCAAATTGAGGACAGCAAGAACTCAGACAGAAAGGGTTTTTTTTTCATAAATTTAGACAAAATTACAAGAAAAGAAAGAGGAAGGCAGAGTGGGGGAGACAGCGAAGAAACAAGAGGAGGTTTTAAAATGAAGAATTTGCGGGTGTCTGTGGATGTGGGTACAAATATGAGTTGGTCTGCGCATTTCCCCTGAATCTTGAGGTTGTTTGTGCGCAAGCCGTATCATATCGCCTAGTCAGTCCTACGTGGTAGTAGTGCATTTGCGAGCCTTAGAAAACTGAGCATCTGGTCTCCCCTGTGGGAGTCATTAGCAGTGAAGCTCATCCTTTTGTCACATACTTCAGTGTCTGTCCCTCACCTCTCAGCCCAACCTCAGGGCCCATCATGTTCCCCCTGCACACCTGGCTTTACTTCCTTCATCTCTCCAACTTCAAGGCTCCTCTAGCTGCCTGCTCCCAGAGAAACTGAGCTAGATAAATAGAAAGAGAGAGAGAGAGATGGGGAGGGGGGTGAATGAGCAAGATCGAGACGGGGTGGAACAAAAAAGAACACAGATAGTGACGGCGGAGGGAGAGAATGAGGTCTGTCAGCTCTCCACAACCTATTATCAGAGTCCTGGAGGACGCCTCAACTCCCCCAAACCTTTCTTTGTACTGTGGAAGACAAAAAAAGAAAAAGCAAGCCCACTCTCACTTTCTTCCTTTGCACCATTCCCCAAGTTATTTCCTTAAGTCCACACATCCCTCATCGAGCCAGCCATCCAGCCTGCTGCTCGGACTGTTTGCATGCTTGCCTCCGTTCGCTGCCTCTCCACAGTCGTGCCACAGGGAGAGTCAGTTATATGAAAGCCTCCTCTTCTCCCCTAATCTCAGTGTGGCAGAGAGGCTGGAGCTGGCTTTGCTTCAGATACACAGACCCCCACTCGCTTGCCTCTGCCCAGAAAAATCTCTGCTCATAGTTACCACTGACAGTATGCCAACACATGCTCAACACCAGCCCAACCAGGCCCCGCTGCTTGTCTCCTTTATGGCTCAACGCTGACCCTACTCAACCTTGCATGTACTTATTAAGATGTAAATTCAAATTGTTTGCTTGGACTCTGCTCAGAATTTGTGAAAAAGGAGGTGTGAAAATGCATTGGGGGGTACTAAGAGGTGGATTGGGGAAAAAGATAAAGATTAAGCAGGTGGCTGGATTTAAGAAAGAATGCTGTTCCGGAAATTCAATATTGCTTTATTGTGGATGTCCCCTGTGTCATCCATCAGGCAGAAAAAGACCTGAAATTGATCCCTAGGGGAGGTAGTTTGAGAGGGGAGAATCATCATGCACCTGACTTGAAAAAAAGCTGTTGTCATAGCCCTGAATTGAGAATAAATGAAGTTGATTTCTTGGATTGCCTAGGTGTCACATATTGTAACCACTGTACTCGTTCACTTGGGATGGTTTAGGGTTCTTCCCAGAGGACCCTGGCCATCTCTCAACGGATGTGGATGGAGACAGCACAGATTGGGAATGAGCTCTCTTTATGGATTTTCGTTCCAAATAAAGTGGTTCATTGCTTCCAAATGGCCATGACCCCAACACAATTAACCTGGCAATCTGTCACTTCCAAGGGCATCCATTGGGAATTTGGGGAAATTGGCTGACTCGTCACCATCCTTCACCCTTCCCTTACCAGTAATGGAAGAAGGGAAGATGATAGACATGATTTACCATGTTCTATGCAGTATCCCCCTCTCTCCCTCTCTCTTCATTCCTTCTCCATCACTTCTTAATCTTTGCTTTCATTGGAAAAAATATCTCCACTTTTCACTGGGATATGTTTACTTCATCATGCCCCTGCCAATGTCACCAAACACACCAGTGATACCTGAGAAGTCCAACAGCTTACAGTCACAGCTTTTAATTAAGAATGACTGTATACTCCCATTTACTAGCCTGCTAATCACTATGGCGACTTACAAAGCGACTTGGGCCCTCCCAACTGGATGAATGAAAATACCATTGATTTCCTATGGAGGCAGCCTGCCAGGCCGAAAGCACAGGCTCACAGGGTAGATCAGGTGTTAATGAATATCAATGTTAATCTAATGAAGGTGCAGAAAAGAAGAGGTGAGAAAGGCACACTAGAAGAATAGGATGGAGAAAAATTAGCTTTCAAAAGTTACCTAAGGCATTAAAATATTGAAAGTCTTTGAGAAATAAATAATCAGACCAATTATCGTAGTGTTCATGGTGAGGTTAGGTCAAAACACTGCAAATCAAAGCCTTTTCACATCTGAATATCCAAAGTATTTTCTAACAGAGGTTTATGTTTTGACAAGGCTGAAACAAGGTCCATGTGATCGGCTTTTATTTTCTTTCATATTGTAATTTGTGAGTGCACCAAAGTCCATTATATGACAAACTATGTCTTGTTAGTGTTGGGTGAGTTGGTGATATGATGTGCTCAGAACAGGCCAATGACTTACCAACAATTGGAATATTTCAGAATTTTAGGAGTGGGACATTATAAGCATGCCATTTAGGTTAACGCAAGATTACATTAATAACAATCATACCACCAATCTTGATTTCCAAAGAAAACTAGTGTAATATAAAAATGACACTGCAAGGCCAAAACAGAAAGTCACACAATATATTGTCGAAAAGCTTTTAACACCAATGGTGGAACAAATTTGCTGTGGCATCACTTATATCATGCAATGTCATGATATATAGCACATTACTTTCCATTCAGAGTTGTATTAATTTTTGATGAAAGGAGAGTCAGATCAGTGTGTAACCGCTTCCACAGCACTTCCTAAAGATGATGATGAATGATGAATGGGTTCAAGGCTGTGCTATGTGGTATGCACGTGTGAAAATGATGCCTCATGAAGCACTCTTCCAGAAGCTTGATGAGCCTGAATAAGTCTTGCAGTGTCATCTTGGAACATGCCCATACCATCAAGAAAAAAAAAAAAAAAAAAAAATCACTGATGTTCCAACCTGGTCATTGAGTACATTTTGAGTTCTCGTCAGTTAACCTCATTTTCTGGACACGTAATGTCACTGAACTTAAACCTGACCAAATGAAGCAACCACAGACCAACACACTGCTCCCACAGTGTAGGCATGAGGCATGATGGGTAATCACTCCATTCACCTCTTCTCAAGCCAAAATGTCCATCAACAGCTCTTACTTGTTTGTTTAGTTAAATTCAAGTGCCAATTTTGTGGTGTGTCACACATATAATAATTTGTCACATTTTAGAATAATTTTAGGATCAATAGTGTGGGAATGGTAACCATTTAAAAATGGCTCAGTTCATTTCAGATGGACCCATTTAGCCAGTTTTTCACAACTTTAATGAAATCGATGCATCAGAATGTCAATCCACATAATAGCACATCTTTCAAGACCAGGCTGCACATTTTTACAATAATATGTTTTGGTCTATTTCCAAGGTCATAATAAATATGACAAACAATAGTCCCCAATACCTTGCATCAAGTAGAATGCAAAAACACCCTAAAACACTCACTGTGGAAGAATTTTGTTTAAAAGGCACTAGAATCATTACATGAAAAAAATGGTGAAAAGAAATGAAACAAGAAAGTCCTTTAGTCACCGGTTCATAAAAGGTCTGCCTTAAAGCCTGCAACATTAAAAGGCAGCCATTTAATGCAGTCTTAACAGTCCAAATGATAACCCAAAGTTATCTTACAAAGTATTCCTTTACACAGACACAGGAGTGCTTTTAGTTTATCACTAGCAATTCTTGTTTGGCGTTATCCCTCTCTAGTGGAGCGATTATCAGGGCGACAGGGTGAAGCCTGTCGTCTCAACACACACTAGGTCAAAGCAGACTGTCCTCCCCTTGCTCTGCAACCATTGTTAATTCGCCTCTATTTTACACCATTGATCTCCTGCCTTCCAGCCCAAACATGCCGGTCTTTGTGGAGCTGTTAAGCTGCTCCACTACTGGACTGTCTACCCTGTTGTTGTGAGCCTGATATCGATCCCCAGTTCCCCATGAACTGCCGGCTGGGTATTAAAAAAAATGAAGAAAAGGTTAGGTACTTGGTATGAAGAATGTGATATAATGGAATAATCTTATTGCTGAACATTAGTGTCTGCAATGAGACTTTTCCCCTTAAACTCTGATGATAAGTCTCAGTGGGAGACTGTAACCCTGGAGAGTTACATATCATCCCACCTATTCATTTTCTACCTGGTTATGTAGCTCAGAGCTGCAGTGACAACAGAGCAGAACAGCCCAGACACCCTTCTGCTCAGTCATATCCTGCAGCGACTCTTGGGGTACAGCCAACCATTTTCAGGTCAGCTGCAAGATGTCCTCTCTCCAGAATGTCCTGAGTCTGCCCTGGAGTCTCTTCCTACTCAGTTGCATCCATAGCGCTGCCAAAGGGAGACAGCAGGGAGTCATACTTACTACCTCATTTGGCTTCTCTCTCTATAGAGGTGCAGTGGCTCAAAGCCGAATAGGGGTGGGCTGATCACATCATAGCCTAAGCTGAAAGCGTAAAATAAGCAACAGTGCTAGTGGAAAATTGGAGCGGAAGTGTTGCTTTTGTCTGGGAGGCAGAAACAGGTCTCTGAAGTTAGTTGCGTAATTTTAGCTGCATCTACAGCATGCGTGTTGACATTTAGGTCAATATTGGAGTTTTTGTTTAACCCATTAAGACCCCAACATCCACTGTCAACCAAAAGCATGTATTAATCTAAACTGTCCATCCACTAATCCTATCAATACATGTAAATAATTGGTGTAAAATGCAGTTTGTCATCTTTTTATGGTCATCAGATATGACCCATTTGGACGTTCAGAGGCTCTGTAGTTACCGTGGAAACACCATTTTCTACAACATTCATTCAGCAGTAAAACCCATGGAGTTGGTCAAAAATGCAAAATTCATAGAATAATATTATAATATATGGTGATAAATCACTTAGGAGAGGTTAAAAATTGAGAAAATTCATTTAGTAACTGTCAGAAATGTTACACCAGGTCCTTATGGGTTAATGTTTGAGTTTATTAATATACTGTACATGTGATGAACAAGTTAAAGGTGCCCCCTAAGTACAGGATAGAGGAGAAATAGTGCAAATATATATTCACATTGTCATATAATATCCATACTTGTTATTTGAAGAGTACATTTATACCACTTTAATAATTCCAACAATAGAATGCATAATGTTTTCAACACGGTTGTCATAGATCACTTTTCTGAAGTGTTACTTGCACTGTATGCCTGGAAGAAATTAAAAGTTAGCAAATATTCATTTTCCTTGTATTGTAGTTTTTAATCAGTTTAAACTTGCCTGAATGGCTGGCTCAACTTAAGATGTTTAATTTGAACTGTAACCTGTTTTGCTTAGAATAGATTGTGGCATGTTTTACAGTTATGAAATGTAGAGTTTATTTTTGATATGTAAAATATTTGTATGTTTTGTGCTGGTTTGATTATAATTTAGTGCAGAAGGTAGTTTTAATTTCATATTAACCTGATAAGATATAACATGCAACATATGTTTGGTTGTTGTTTGTTACCCTAACCCTAACTCAAAGGGGAGGCAAGGAGTCGTGTTTTTGGTTTGGCTTGTGAACACTCTAGCAATAAAATGATTGGTTGAATTCATAACAACTTGGGGTTAAATACTGTCCATGACCCAGAATAGACCTGATTACATTTTGGGAAAAAGTAGGTCAAAGTTAAATTTTTTTCAAATGAAGTTTTTTTCATTCTTTTTTTTTCTCCATTTACTTATAATGGGCAAAACTTTAAATGTCAATCGACATCAATTTTATTTCAATGTACTTCAAATATGTCATGTATATACAGGTGTGTTGACATCAGTACATGATGACATTAGCAGGATCAATGCTAAAATTAGCTACAATATGTGTAAGGGGTGGGGTTTGTTTTTTGGTTTTTTGTTTGGTTTGTTTTTTACAGATATTTTTTGGGGACTTTTTTTTTTTCTATATTAGAGACAGTGCCGAGAAAGGCAGGATGGGGAGAGAGATAAGGAGGATGGCCAACATCAAACCAAGGTCAGTGAAATAAGACCCTAGGCCATATGGGATGCACTCCAACAGGTGAACAGGACACATGGAAATCAAACACAGGCTCTGGCCATGCATGTTTTTCTTTGGAAATATAATCTTATTTGAAACAGATTTATTATAAAGGTCCAGTGTTTATGATTTACTGAGACAGGGAAATCCAGTATTTATTCAAAATTCACTTTTCATTGTGTATAATAACACAAAAATGAGAATTGTGTATTTATTAACTTAGAATGAGACCAACTGATTATCCCTGCAAGAGAAACACAGCTTGCTTAAATGTTGCCATTTTAAAGCCTATTAAAGCTTTACAGTGGGTATACTCTAGGTTTAAGAAATATAACCAAGCAAAATTTATTAAAGCCATTGGCACATTTTTATTCTTTGCTTAACACTAAACAATTTCATTAGATGTAAGACTATTTAATTCTTTTCCAGTGGGGCTGTTTGTGCAGAATGGATATACTTAAGATAGAGAACTGCTTCAAATGCAAGCCTGATTCAGGTAGGGGCCTGTTAGGAGATATAGAACTTGGGAATGTTATGCCCCTTTTCCACTGCTAGCAGCTCAGCTCATCTCTGCATGGTTTGATACACTGCTGTCACTTTTTCACTCCAGCTGGTATCACCTTGACAATGAGATGGATGTGGTCAGCAAAGTCAAAAGTGTTGAGACATCGTTTTTAGACATCATTTTTAGGTATAGTAAACAGTAATGACAATAGATGACATCAAAGTGATGCTGTACTTGTTGCGCCGTCTGTGGCTTTTTGTCACAGAAAAGGTGAAATGAGAGAGCCAGAAACGGATACAAGCAGCGACACAAAACACGTTTGAAAAACAAAGGCGAGTTATGAAAGCCATACGGTGAAGGCGAAAACCAGTGGATAAGAGCTGCCAAGAGAGAACATCTGATAGAAAGATAATGCATTATGCACAATAGATGTTGCATTGAGGGGTGTGGTCTATGATGACTGAGTTGCAAGTAAAATAATAGAGGCTATATAAAAATCTTCTCTACCCTCACTCTTGTCAGCAGCACTGGCCCGTAGTTGTTTGACACCCTAGGCAAAATGCGGAAGTAGTGCCCCACCCTTTGCAAGTGAACATCACTTGTCATGTCGATGAAACTCAACAGAACCTCATCTAACTTACAACCAACTTGACTTCCGATTTAGGAGTAACTACCCTATTTTAACTGTTTACTATATTTTGTACTGTAAAGCACTTTGTGACCTCTGTCTGTGAAAGATTCTCTGTAAATAAACCTTAATTATTACTAACAAACCCTGCCCCAATACATACTCGGAAACCCCTCTTAGCTGCTCCTCCAAGCAGCAAAGCTAGATGTCCCAGCATCTTCAAGTCACAAAGTGTTTTACAGTATAAAATAGAGTAAACATGGTTAAAATTAGGTAGTTACTACTTTTTCTAAACCGTGAATCAAGTTACTTTTAAGTCTAATGACTACCTAATGTGTTTTGACAATATTTAAATAGTACTGTACAGCTGCAGGAGGGGTGCCACCTATTGTAGTGTGGCTGTAGTGCAGTTGGTAGAGCAGGTCTTCTAATGATCAAAGGGTCGACAGTTCGAATCCCCCCTCAAAAACTGTCCACATGTCCTTGGGCAAGACAATCAACTCTAAATTGCTCCCAGTGGGGTCTGGTAGCACAGCAAATATCGCTCACTGGCGTATGAGTGTGTGCATGAATGGCTTGTAATATGCACTCTAAAGCACTTTGTGACTCTTGTCTGTGAAAAGTGCTATATAAATAAAACTTACTCACTTACTTGTTATGCCCAGTGCTAGTAGAGTATGACACTTGGCTGGTAAACAGGAGGTAGCGGGTCCAACCCTTTCTTTCCTCAGCCAAGAAAGAGTGCCCCTTCTCTACTCCGTCTTACACGGGCTGGTTCTGTCTAAAGTGGTAATCTTAGTGTATATATTTGGCTGCAACTATTATAACACATTTAGACTGATGTAAGCTGATGTAAGGTATGGTTATTATCAGATCAGAGGTGTACTTTATAATATTGTGAAGTAAATTAAAGAAGTTTAGGTTTAAATTTTTTTCTCTTTCTACCCCTCCCTGTGGCACCCCCTCAAACAGGTGGCGCCCTAGGCAGCCGCCTAGTCCACCTATGCCACGGGCCGCCCCTGCTTGTCAGTGTATGATTGCATTACACCTTGTGTGACGACACTCCCTCTGACCAATCAGTGGCCAGCGGTGAAAGTTCAGTGGCGACTCAGCCCGGATTGAATGTTGCCGGAGGTACGTATGAAAAAAAAGTGCGAGCTCCTGGTACAACCCCCAGTGGAAATGCACTAAAACTGTGTAGAGTCAACTCAAGTCATGCTGGAAAGGCACAGTGGAAAAGAGGCATTAGAAAACAAATGCCATACTGGATATTTCTGACAGCTAAATTAGTAAACTAATTCATTCAGCATTCAGTTGGACCCTATACTGTTCTGCCTCCTTGTCCAGAGAGCACAAGCGTATACATTACTTGAATCTGATTGTGTCTTGACAGGTTGCTGTGACAGATGGGTTGCAGTTGTATGTTGTGTGCAGTGTGTGATTATGAGTGGAGATTATATTTTATAGGTTGTCTGACAAACATACCAAACACATAAAATCCCTGCATTCAGAATCAGGTTTGAGGGCCTTGAACATGGTGGTTTTGGGTTGAAAATAATAAAACAGAACAGTGCTGAAAGATAACTTCAAAGATCAATAAAAAAATGAAGAAAAATGTGAGTGTTGGCAGGTAGAGTATGATCTTTCAGTCAGTTTAGGCTTGCACTAATTAATAGTTTTATCTTATTCCCGCTTTGTTCTCTGACACACGTCAATCACCCAGCTGCTGAAGTCGATAAAACCATATGGTCAGAGTAGGGTCTTAAAGGCTGGAGAGATGAACTATTGCAGTTTATCCATGAGACTGATCTAACAAAATGGTATCAGTATCAAAGCCTGCACTGAGATCCAACATAATCAGAATGCAGCCCACATATCTACTTCTAAAGAAAGGTTGTTGGTCACTCTGCGGAGGGCAGACTCTGTGCTATCAAGCCCTCTAAAACCAGATTAGAATTCCTCAAAGATATTACTTTGACTCATAACAGACTGTAATTAGGTTGAGACAACTTCTTCTAAAGTCTCGGGTAAAAAATGTCAGCCCAGACTGCACAGAAGACAAGAGGTCAGGCCTCAGTGCGCTGATTAAAGGATGGGGTTGAAGAGAGAATGTGTTATTCTGAAAGGCACCACAGAATTGTTGCTTCATGGAGATGAGTGGGAGAAAAATAAGCTGCTACATGCTGCTCTCTGATATATCAGCCTTAAATCCTTCATTGTATCGTGGAACATTTACCAGCATCTTATTTATGAAGGGATTTTTGGAGAGCTGCTTTATATTATGTCTTCACAGCCTGAACGTTACCAGTCAGCCATGGTAGGAATATGACTTGTTTACTAGAAGAGTGGTAATAACAGAAAAAAAACAAACAGATATTGTGTGTATATAGTGGTTAGAGCAGTAACTACTTGTTGTGTGGGTGCGTATATGCTTGGATGCTATTAAAGAAACTTTTTTTTTTTTACTTCATGAGTTCTTGGCAGACTCCAGGTAACAGCCGAGTCTACTTTAGTGCATCCTTTTGTAAATATTAAACCTATTCATTCATCTCTCTGTCCAGCCCTTGTTTCTTCTCTCTCCTTCAACAGTACCCCCTACCACATTACCCACCTCACCCATTCATTACTCCACTCTTTTGCAGCCTGTTGAAACAATTTGTGGGGAAAAATGCTGGATTTGGTTCAGCCAAAAGCTCTCCTTCTGAGGAAGTCAATAATTCTATTTCTCTACACTCAGTGCACCCAGACCCCCACCCCCCCCATCCACA
>JAPTGZ010000003.1:17513220-17524536 GCA_029814645.1 Fowleria isostigma
AAGTAGCTGGGATAGGCTCCATGCGACCCCCATGACCCTAATGAGGATTAAGCGGGTTAATAAAATTAATGAATGAATGATTTATCTGTTTTGACAGTAAAAAAAAAAAAAATGCCATGAAATTCAATTTTCATTCTTGTACTTGAAAACAAAATTCCAATTACCAAAAGATACACGGACCCAGTACCATGGCAACGTGACAGCGGTAATTCTTCAAGTTAGAAAAAAACAAGGAATTCATGTCAAAGTTCCTGGAATTATTGCAGATTTACTGATTATGGATAAACTCTATGCCTTAGTTTTAGTCGGAGGTCTTGAAAAAAAAAAAGGGGGGGGGGGGGTGTCAGTGTGGTGAACCCTTTGGTGTTGTCCTTACACCTGGTAAATAATGCTTGTGTTGCCTCATGGTGTCTTCGAACCCGCTCTATTTCCTGACCCCAAAATAAATAAATGATAAAATAAATCTTACTGTAACTACTTACAGAAATGACCAAAAAAACCCAAAAAACTTAGAAAATATTCATTTTATCTTTTATGCAGTGGTCATATCCTTTTCTTGAACATTGTTATGATTACTTAAGTAGATGTGCTTCAAAAAAAAAAAAATAAATTGCCCAATCTTATTGCACCTTTACTTGTCAATTTAAAACATTTCTATAAAAATCCAAACTCAAATGCAAAGTATTTCAGCGAACTTCAACAGTATCATTCCATCCATTACATAACTTATGCATCCTTGTTTTCAGCCTTTGTTATATTATCATAATAGGATGTGACGTTTAAAATGACAGGCTGAAGCTGTCACTGTCAAGCTTTGACTAATTTTACAACTGCAGAAAGTTACTTGTGTTTTGTGCCAAAAACAGGGAAGCTATGAGTCAATAACATTACTTTGACTTGGGGAATTTGGCGCTGGGAAACTAATTTTTACTACGCTGTGATGAAGATTGATGGCACTAAGGTACAGAAAAGTGAAGTGTCCAAGCTGTTACAGATGCAAATTTACCTGTTAATGATCACAGCTGCACAGTGATTACGACAAAAGGGGGAGGAATAAAACGACTGCTGTGTGGTAACAGCACCGATGATCTCCTCCATGATGGGAATGCCAACAAAGGGGCTCCCTGCCTCTAATATGACGCTAGATCCAGCCTTAAAGGAATCATCGTGCCTGTTATGTCTGTGCTTTTTCTTCTTTGTGTAATTACCGGCCAGCTTCAGTTCCACCCCGCTGTGGTCAATGAGTGTCCCGTTAACCCGGTTGCTAAAGGGCTCGAAGGCAGTGATGCTGAGCATGGCCGGCTGCTTCTTGCCCAGGTACTCGTAGGACCCCCTCCACAGAGAGTTCTTAGCAAAAACACCACCAGGGACTGGAGAAATAACAAGAGGAAACAGAGATGAATCCACATAAACATGACAGTTTTGAGTCCTAGTGACAGGACAGAATCTTTAGTCTCAAATAAATCACTGAATTCTGCTTTATAGTGTTTTAGAGAAAACATAATATTGCATAAAAAAAAGGTTCTAAATTATTTAACTCTTTTTTTAGGGGGTGTTTTTGCACACTGTGCAAATCCTTGAGGGCTGAAAATATTTTCTTCACAAACTTTCTTTCTGAAAAATATTTAATTTAAAAGGCCAGTAGTGTGAATATTTAAGTGCTGTTGCAGTTATTTTTAATTTACCCATAAAGACCCAAATATACACCAGTGATCAAAACCATCTACTGATCTAAAATATTTCATGTGTTGATCTACAAATTCTATCAAAATAATTGTTGTAAAATGCAGTTTGTCATCTTTTCTTGGTCATCATATATGACCCATTTGGGTGTACAGAGGCTCCGTAGTAAACATGGAAACACTGTCCTCTTGTACAACATTGATTTACCAGTAAAACCCATGGAGTTTGTTAAATAACAGTGGATGGACACACCTGGTTTATGTTCAGTTAATGATAGATTTTACTGAAAAAGTCACTTTTTCTCAAGTTTTCTCTGTTTTTGGTATAACCCTTAAATGACAATCAGTAAAATAAATATAAGGAAATACCCCATTTTCAATGAAAGAGAAGGCAAATGTAGAGGATATATTGTGATAAATGGTGATATATCATTAAAAATATGTTAGACAGAAAAAATCATTTGGGAAATACCAAACAAGTAGCACTGGGTCTTTATGGGTTAAACAATATCATAATGTACATGGTTGCCCATGAAGTTGGAATAATGTTGTTTTCAAACTTTTTATCTCTATTTATACACATCAGTAATTGCCTTTGACATGGTGCAATGATTCCATACTGAGTCCCAGTTACACTTTATTTATCAAGAATAAAACACATTGTCACAATTATTTCATGAGAAGAAGTAAAAATATTTTTCCAACTTTATGGACAACAGTGTAAAACTGAGCTAATAACCAAAATGTTTCAGTAGAAAGTCCGTAGTTCGACAATGATATCCAGTAGTCTAAATATTTTAAGTCAAGCAACCCTCATTTACCCACTCTTGAATTGTAGGTGTTTGAAGGAAATTAAGAAACACAAATAAATTCCTTCTTTTTGCTGAATGTTGTGGAATTATAGAAGGAAATCTATAACCCCACACATAACTGGCTAAAAACACATCAAGTTTAGATAAATCGGCTAACAAGTCATGTGGTGTAAGTTTGCACATATCATCATCATCATCATCATCATCATCATCATCATCATCATCATCATCATCAGGGGTGGGAATTGATAGGATTTTATCAATATCAATAGCAATGCCATTGTCGATTCTGTTTACCAATCCAATTCCTAATCAATTCTCCAATTCTTCGAGTGATTAAAAAAGTAGTTTGGTCATAAAGGAGCTTGTTTGACCAGCAACATTAGCACTCATACGCAGGTGGTCCAACACATTACTTCCTGGAATTCAATTACATGTTGGGTCAATAAAGGTATGTTGCCGATCGCACCCTTTACATAAAATAACAGCAGTACACTGATTACACAAGACGTTATTCTCATCTCTTCTGGTGAAATACAGACAAGCTTTGGATTGCTTTTTCCTCTCTATGATTCCTCGTGGTTGAAGCAGGTCAGCAGGTGATAGAATTACGTAATGTACCGTGATGTGGAGCAACATAGGGAAAAGCAGAAAACATCATGTTGGGAAATGAGAGAACCTTTAGAAGTGATAATGTTGGAGGTGTACAATTCTGATTAATAGATCAATTGGAACTGGTTCATAGTCAGAGCTGGTTTTTGATTCCCACCCTTTGTCATCATCCTCATCATCATCATCACCATCAGGTACTGGAACTGGACAAAAGGAATGGTAGAATGTGTATAGCTCTGTGGATGCAGTTTTTTTTTTTTTTACGGAGGCATCTGTCAGAAGTTCTCATATATACAATAAATATTTTACTTTTGATAGTTTTCAAACTCCACAAAATGACTGTAACTGGTTTTGGTAAAAACCTCTCATCCTAATATCCATTCCTGTGATGAATGCTAATAAACATCTGCTCATTGGTATGGTAGAAAGTTGTTACCTGGTAAGTTACCTGGTAATTTGGAGGGTGGTTCCTGCACTGTCCCCACTGGACTCTTACCACTTGGGCGATGATCAGCTGTGGAGCATAGCAACACAGAATACACATGTTAAATTGGTAATCAGGATAAACAGGGTACACACCGGGAAGTAAAAAGTGAAAGACCTAATTTTCCTTTTGAACACAGCAGTCCTATGATAATTGCAGTGGAAGGGGGGGTGTCACATCAGCACTTCCTCATAACCCCTGTAACTAATAACCCCCACGGAGCCCAGTGAGGGTTTTGGGCGACAGGATTCAGCTCATGCGTCAAAGAGCTGCCTGGGTGTCCCTGTGGAGCCAGGACTGAGTCAGAGACAGTTTCACAGCTTCAAGGAAGTGCTTTAATAATGCCTTACTGCTCACACTGGGCTGTAGTACTTAGACCACTGTAGTAAACACACGCCCACGCAGATACGCAGAGCAAAGGCTTCACATGTGACTACAAACAAAGACAGGTATACTGGTGATAAGTTAAGAACACAAACATCACCTCGGAAAGATGCATACAGACACAAACGCACACATACTCCCACAGCCTTCTGTTTTATTAGCTGCCAGTCTTTTGATTTGCCCTTCCATCACTGTGCCCACAGGTGCTGTTAATATCCTGTATGTGCTGAGGCCAGTTTTCTTTCTTGCCTTCAGTCTTAATGGCAGTGCCTTAAAAATACCCATCACGGGCTATATTTCACCAACAGCTTGGCACAGAATCCATCCCTGGTATGTCTTTCTCTTTAAGCCATTAGCATTTGTCTGCCCCAGATAATTGTGTGTCGATGACTCTTTTTTTCCCCCGTATGTATTTAGGCCAACGCTATGAGGGGTCCTAATGGCAGTCTATTTGTCTGCTAGACCTTGTTAACGCTGTCTTGCCATTTATAAGAGGTACTTCTACACACCTAATCAATGGAATGTATCGGGCTAATCAGGTTTTGTACCCTTGTTAATGCTTCTAAATGTGCGTGTGTGTGTGTTTTTATCTTTGTGTGCAATTCCATGCTGTGTAATTGCGTGATGGATGGGCCGTCCTATCCTGGCATGTGTCGAAGAATAAGCAAGTGTTAACAGAGCTATTCATCAACATTAGCTGAATCCCCTGTTTCCTAAAACGAGTCACCTATTAATTTCGATCAGCATGGACCAGAGTGCTTTTAATAAACAGTACTAATGGAAAACGCACATTACAAATATCGGGAGAAGTGTTGATGGTGTTTTGCACATGTGTGCCCATTTGCAAGCCTGCTTGGAGAGGTGGGAGGCCAAGTACATGTCCTTGACTGTATAAAACAAGAGGACCTAGCATCTGTGATATCACCCATTGGAATAAAATCTGTCATTTAAAAGCCGTGGATTTGGCTGAGACGCCTGTTGCCATTGTGGCTTTTTGGAGACAGAAATGCCCTTATTTGGACAGAGGAGCTGGGAATTAAGCTTCCACACAAACATAAAAAATATTTTGCTGTATGTTTTTAAGGTGTATGTTAGTTAAGTAATGTTAACATTAGTGTGAGAAAATGTCTGTATGATCACTTTTTTGTCATTGGAACCATCCCTTATTTAACCTTTTAAGCTTCTACACAAACATTAAAAACATCTAGCTTTTCATGTTTTTAAGTTGTATGTTAGTTACATGTTAAATTTGGCCTGAGAATGGGTGAAATCTACTGTAAATGCAGACTAATAACAGTCCTAACTAACTGAATACCATAAATAATGCATACACACATTAATCAGTAGATGAGCCAAATAATGCTAACATTAATATATGGCTAAGTTATGCTAACAGTACAAGTAGGCTATTTAAGTAGAAAAAAAAACATGAATAAAACATTTATCAAAAATACACTGATGCTGGTATTTTAACTTCTCAAGTAAAAAAAAAAAATCACTTGATATCAGTAATGTTAACTTTGTGTGCTGTGTAAGCCAGATAATAGACATATAACCTGACAGTCAATACATTGAGTTACTGCTAACATTAGCTAATGTAGCTATGGTATTCCATTATTAAGTAAAAGTAACATTTACTCAACAGTTGTTTAACATAGTCTCTTGATGATCCTGTCAAAAGGTAAACTCTTTACACTTTATTATCCCTATAGGGAAATTTGGTCTCTGTATATTACTCACCCTCATACACACTACCTAGCATTAGCATGTAGCATACACACTAGTAGCAGTGAGCTGCCAATGAATGGGACCAACTCCAGATCTTCATCAGCACTAACAGAATCAAACTGGCCTATATGTACCTGTTTTTAATGGCAGGTGAAACCGGAGGACCCAAAGAAAACCTGTACAGTGCAGAAACTGACAATCCTAACTGAAATTTGACCTACTATCTTCTTGCTGTGAGGCACAAGTACTGATCTAAACTTTCTACTACAACTGAAGTAGAGATGTCTGGAGTAGAGATTATTCCAAGCCCACAGTGTAGACACCAAAGCCCTTTTATGCCATTATTAACAGAGCAATAATTAAGTGCGCTCATTTGAAGGTCCAGATAAAGCAATCAAAATTAGAATGACTCAGGGAAAAATACTGATTTGGTACTTTCCAGAGAAGTTTCTTTTTGAATCAGAGCAGAGCTGGCTACCTCATTCGGCAATATAGGCAAATGCTAAGAGTGCCGTGGCCCCCAGGGGGTACCACAAAATCAGGAAAAAAAATCACGTTCAATATAACTATTAAAACTAGTTATTACTATTAACTCTTAAAATGGAAAGCAATGCCCAATTAATATTACTATAAATGTTAACACCAAATAATTTAAACTTCACATCAGCCTTATAGTACTTATTGTGATAATGATTATTATTATTATTATTAAAACTGCACAACTTAGCATTCCCTCATGTCATATTAAACTGCAGTTCACTGCTTCTTCGCATCTACTAATCAACATTTCACTGTAATGACAATGAAGTTGTATCTAATCTAATATGCATATCAGAAAAAAATATGTATATTATACATGTATAGTAGAAAGCATGTAGGCTTATCTATTAGCTTTTCAGGTTTTTCTAGGACTCATCATTTTTATATAACAGTCCTCTTCTTTCTTCAGATGCACTTTTGAGATATTTATGTCCAGCCTCTGCAAATGTTGGGCCACTGACAGATATCACAGCTTCAGCAGCTTCAAGTACTCCCGCCCCCTCCACCTCAGAAGAGCCCAGGGAGGTAAGAGTATTTTTGTATTTAAGATGATTTATTTGTAATTTGTTAAGTACTAAATTGGGTGGCATGTTATCTTATAAATTAAAGACAACTGAAAGAACAATGCTAGCATATTCCATTTTTTTGTACGTATGTTTAAATCGCTGATGGAGGGGTGTCATATAACATCTTGCCTAGAGTGCCACATTGGGTAGGGCCGGCTCTGAATCAGTCATATTTCTTAAAACTACCTGTGGTGTTACACAACATATTTCCACACTGGCTTTAATGTCACTTTTCGATTGTTGCCCCTTGGCGCACCCGATAAGTCTTTAGTTACATGAAATAAAAAAAGTACAAGCCCATACGTGTCCCCAGTAGATAAAGGTAAACGGTGTTTCTACCTGCACAGAGGGGTGGTTTCCCTGTCCAGCTCCCATCTGATCTGCAGGTCCTGTGCT
Organism: Fowleria isostigma; assembly: GCA_029814645.1. NCBI lineage: Eukaryota > Metazoa > Chordata > Actinopteri > Kurtiformes > Apogonidae > Fowleria > Fowleria isostigma. The sequence continues at coordinate 17,520,425 of JAPTGZ010000003.1, forward strand.
CTGATCCCCCGGCCAAATAAAAGCCAGGCTGACATGTATAGATCAGTGTGTAGCCGAGGGATGGCAGTTCAATGGCTCTCACATCAGACTGAGCTGGCAGCTCCGGCTGGCTGCAGTGGTGGGCTACAGAGAAAGGCACAGGGAAAGAAAAGGAGGGATTAAAGAGAGCAAAGAAGAACAGAGAAGGGTTTTAGCAAGAGAAGTTAAAAGTTGGGATGATGAGATGAGTAGGGAGAGGAATCAGAGGAGAAATAGATAAGAGAGAAAATATAGTGTGAGGATGGGAAAGTTGGAGGTGTGAGGTCAAGAAGGAACGTATGTAAAATGCAAGAGTCCTAAGGAGTAATGGAAACTCTTCCCCAAGGTTATGTTTCCCAGTCAAACTTTTTTTTTTGTTTTGTTTTTTTGCAATATGAACCGAGTTTGAGTCTTACTTACCAATGCACTCAGGTTGAAAACCACTCCAAGTAAGGTTGGGCAGACAAGTGCGAGATATCGAGCCTTGCAGTAAGTAGCCCTTTCTGCAGCTGAAGAACACTGTGCTGCTTATCTGAAAGGAAAAGCACATCACCATATCTGGATTTCAGCATACATATTCTACATATCAGCCAACTTTTCAAACTGAAGTGGCAACTTCCTCACTGAATTAGGAAATATAGATGGGGAAGGCAAAAATACTAATTAAATGAGCTTTTTCCCCATCATAACAGCGACTTTTTAGATTTACATGTATCATTATGTCACTTTGGAGGACCTTCATGATTGACCTTCTGTTTTCTGCAGTAACAGTTAAGATAATAAAAACCCACCACTTAATGTACAGTCTCAGAAAAAAAATAATTAGACCATCAAAAGTCATCAAACACAATGGTTATGCAAACAAGTCCTGTGTGTATCATGTGACTAAAACAGACAGAAAAGAAAAACATGGAATGTCTAAAAGCACTGTTTTTGTGAGTACAATGACATAGCTATTGATGTAAGCACTTATGGGATTTTGGTTATTATCAAGAAAACCATGCAAAATAGATAAATATCAGCTCTTAAATGAAACTCTCATGAGATATTTTTGTTGTTATCATTATATTTGTCCAAATAGATGTACCTTTAGTTGTAACAGGCATTAAAATGAACAAGAAATTGAAAAAAAAAACATAGGTAGATGGTGCTATTTATATGGTGCTTTTCGACAGATTAATGGTGCTCAGAGCCCTTTACATTACAAGCCTCACGTTCACCCATTCATGCACACACTCATACACCGGTGGCTGGCTACCACTATGCAAGGCACCACCTGGCCTTGGAGACTTTATATCATGTTTCACACCATATGCATCAGTCAATAAATGGCTGAAATCTTTCTTCTGCCAATGTTTTTGTCCATACCTGGTAGCCTTGACTGTTGTTCTGATTTCCAAACAGAGGAATTCCAGGGTCTCCACAGGTAGTGTGTGTGGGATCTGAGGAACACACACATGCAAGAAACGTCTTTGATAAATATCGTTATGTTAAAGGTTCCATTTACTATTCATGTCATTACCCAGAAAAATATGCCTTCAAGATCACTGTGTGAGAATTATCTTTGTTCTACAGGCTTGTTGCAAAAATGCAAGGGTGAGGGCCATATATTACTGTATTCGGACAGCTACACACACTGTTTGTGAGCAGATGTACACTAGAACATACACTAAAAAGAGTACAAATTATAATCTTTGTCCTTTGTGTCATACTTCAGTGTACAATGTGGCTCTTGAGAACAAAAAAATAGCACTTTATCTCATTTTATTGCATACCACAACTCAGAATGGCAAAATAAAACAAAGTTAAATTGATTCCAACACATTTAATGCTGCATATTTTCTATAACCTAAGGTCAAGTGAAACATGTTAATAAATAACAATTATCATGAAACCGGCAAACATTTAAAGTGGTTATTAATTCATCAGTGGAAAATTAACAACACACTGAGGGGCCATTTTTTTCTAATGAATTTCGGTGAAATGCAATCACAGCCTTAAATGTGAAATTGCATTACAGGCGTTTTATTTCTTATTGGTTCAATCTAGCTAAATCTTCCAAAATCTTAGATAAACCTCACCCACTTGCCCAGCACTAACAGTGGCTAAATAATGCCAAAAGTGATTGTTAAATTATGCATAGGTAGTGGAATTGCTAGAGACTTTTGGGTATTATTAATTAATGTTTAAAGCAACTGTTATCAGGTCAAAGGTTTGCTCGGGTGCATATTTTACAGCACCGCAAATACCACAACAAACCTAAGGGCTGTAAAAATATATTATACTTTACCCGCATTTCTGATTACACTGTGTGATTTCCTTGAGTGCCTCTAACTGCAGAATCCAGAGTTATACCTTGTAACTCAAATGATATTACTCTTCCTTGTTTATTGCTTAAGGGATGTTTATTACAGTGGGGAATAACATTTTTGCTGGTGCATGGCCAAAAAACTAAGTTTGATACTAAAGCAGTCTTCAGTATCTGTTTGGTCTGTGAGGAACAACGCTGAAAAAGGTGGAAGTTACTATTATTAATTGCATCCTAGATGAACAGAATAACAACCGATATGGATATTTTGGTTGTGACGGGCAAGTGAAAACAATTTATTAATACCACAATTCTACACTTAGTGCTTAAATATTACACACAGGTAGCAGTACCGGTGTGTACTTAGTTGTTAAAAAGTCCACTAAATGGATACAATCAGAGCTGAAGCAATTAACTGAGTAATCAGCTTGAACTGATTAAAAAAATATATATATATTTGATTACAATTTTCCTGCCGGTATACATTGGTTCCACTGTTACATTTCACACAGATTCTTATTTTGATACACGACACCAGGATCAACACAAACATGAAGTGTAGTTCAGATGAGACAAGGGCAAACACACAGAAAATGTCCATATGCTCACTTTTATACATCAGAACCATCATTTACTCTTTAAACTTTTAAGCTTTTACACAAACATTAAATATATTTTATTTAATATTTTTTATTTCTATCTTAGTTGCATCTTAATTTGTTAGGAAGTTGTATAGAAATGTGTTGAAGACTGGTGCACATATTCTTTGTAGACGCCATTTGACTTGCTTGTTTATATTTAAATATACTTTTATACTGTTGCCATTTCTATACATACATTTTTTACATCATTTTAATTTTATACTTTTTTGTGGTTGTTATTTCAGCTGGATTTGGATGTATGAATGGAATAAAGGGCAAGATTTTTGTCATTTTCCGACATGTCTTTTTTGTATTTTTGCTACTTTTTTCAACTTTTTAAATAATTGTTTAATTGAATCAAAGAAAATCATTAATAGATTAATCCATTACAAAAATAATTGATAGCTGCAGCTCTATACACATGAGTCACCATCACACATCTTCAGTGCATTATATTAAAAATAGAGGGATACCGCACCTATACAAGAGGGTTGCGTGCCGCTCCAGGTACCATCGTACTGGCAGTATCTCCGGGTGGAGCCCACCAAGACCAGAGGAGGATAGCAGGAAAAGGAGACAGAGGACAAGTAGGTGAACCCTCTGTCTTCCCTCTTCCCTTGGGCTGGCATTCCTGGATCTCCACAGAACACAGCTGCACAGACATATGGAAAAGAGACACAGGGGGATTTGAGGTGAGACATACAGTATAATGAACCCAGGTAAACATATCAGAGTTTCACTGGATACTTTCCAATCGAGTAAAAACATCACACTTGAGACATAGCATTGGGTATGTTGGTGGAAGAAAAGTCAAAGGCAAATCAGGAAATTATACGTCGCAGGAGGGCGGCACTTACGGAAGCACTGTGGTTTCTCTCCACTCCAGTTGCCTTTGCCCTGGCATGTTAACACAGTGGGCAGGGACAGCTGGTAACCTTGGTTACAGGAGTAGCTGACGCTGGAGCCCCAGATGAAGTCTGTACCAACAACCTGTCCATTCGGGATGTTGGGCGGTGGACCGCATACGATTGCTACAAGGCAACAAAAACATTATTCATTTTTCTTTTGATCATAGAATAGAATAGAATAGAATAGAATAGAATAGAATAGAATAGAATAGAATAGAATAGAATAGAATAGAATAG
>JAPTGZ010000003.1:17583534-17607761 GCA_029814645.1 Fowleria isostigma
AAAATTGATTTGACAATTATCCCGTTTTAAAAAGTGTCCTAATTAAAAAATCGGATTTCGATTTAAAATAAATTAATTGTGCAGCCCTAATTGTGATATTATGCTGATAGGAAGCTAAAGGATAGACTGTTATGTGGAGAAGGGTGGGATTAAGTAAGTTCTGTTCCTCCCACTCCTTTTCAAATATGTAAATGAAGTCATACTTTGTTTTCATGCATATGTTTTGTTTGTTTGTTATCTTTCATGTTTTCTTGTAATCTCTTTTATTTCTAAGGACTAAAGTAGGATTATTTTTGTTTGCATATTCTCAATAAATTAAATTAAACTAAAAATATTAGATCTTACAAATTGCTGAAAATTTATTAATATGGTAGATTATGTAATAACCAACCTTCACTCCATTTATACATGTCATATTTCCAGCAATTATGCTGAATTAAACTTCCTAGATATTAAATCAGAGACTGGTATTATACACACTGTGCGGAAGGCTGCTGGTGCTGCTCTGCATGAGCTTTAACTCAGTTCTATTTCAACATGCACAACATAATCTGCATTTTTCAAAGCTTATTATGAAACATCCATCTCAATAAAGACTCAGTAACTCGTTGTCAGACGAGTTCTCTGACCTCTCCTTTTCTCATTTTGAATGTTTTGTGCTTTAAACTTAAGAGCATCTTCATTATACTTGGTCAATTGTTGGGCCACTTTTTGTGTTTGACAACAAAAGATGATTGCACTTGACTCTGACCTTAGTCTAAATTGTTAAATAACGGCAGTAACTAGGGCTTTTCATTTTTTTTCTTTCTTTTTTTTTTAACCTTTCTTTAGTTTTATCTGATTTATCCAAGAAGGACAGATACACTAACAGACTTTGTGTCAAAATTTAACCAGTAAAACTTCAATTAGGTGTTTATTTCCAGCAGTTTTGGTTTGACTTTTGACAAGACTCCCTAAAGATATAATAAAGCACACTTTATGAAGTATGTACAAATGTGGCACACTGGCGTTATATCATGATAATGGGTTTATTACTATAGAATGTTACACAGTATTGCAAAATGTTATTAAATGACAGTTATTAGACAATATAGTGAGTTTATACCATAATAAAATGTCATCCTTTTACAGTAAAACAAAAATAAAAAACTTATTTGTGTTGGTACCTAGGTGTAGTAATGTGTATTCACAGATAATTCTTTAACTCAAATAGCAACTATACATGTTGGGTGGTGACACTCAGGGTGGGAGCAAATAAACTATGCTTCTTCTCACTCCTTTTCAGGCTTCAGGGGTTGTATACTAGTGGGGACTTGTGGTATAAAATAATGTGTTATGTGAATTGTGTACACACAATGTTTTGCAACCAGTGTCTTGATGTATGTACCTGTGCGTACTTTGCGATAGACACTTCAATAGGTATATATTTTTCATATTTTCTATGTATTTCTATATGAATACTCTCCTTGTATAATTCCCTACGTATACATTTATATGCATATTCTCCATGTCTATTTTTATACGTGTAGTTCCATATGCACATTCTTCATGTATAGTTCTCTAAGTATAATTCTATATGTAGATCCTTCATGTATAATTAATGATGATATTTCATTTGATGTATAATTTCTTTACATATACTCCATATATTCACCATGTCTAATTCTGTGTACTTCCTGTGTATACTTCTCTATGCAGACTTACTCATGCTCATGTATATTTTGTGCATATGGTATTTTCATTTTTTCAGCAATCTTTCCATGTACATTTGTGTACAAGGACACACGTACACATATACATGTACAATATTCAAGTAATTAGCACTGTACATGAAGTGCATAAGCTCAAAATAAACTACTAAACTAAACTAAACTGATCTCATATTACAATCTTTTATGTTCTTTTATCTACAAGCTCAAACATAAATTGAACATAAACATGAACTGAATAAAACAATTAGAAATCCCCATGTGACGAGGGAGAAACTCTAAATTGAAAGGTACTGGGGGAAATAAAAGGAGCAACAAAGACACAATATAATAGAAATCAATGAGGTCAAAAAAAAAGCTAGAGGTGAGTCCTCCAATCAGCATTTTTTTTATCATTTTGTGATTGATGGCAAAGGTGAGTGACACATGCTATGAGGTCATGCTGCACATGTAACACTGGTAAGAAAACAAGAAGAGGAACAGTCACATAAGGAGAACTGTAAATGAATAGAGAAGAGGGGGCAGGAAGGATTAAAGATCAGCTAACTGGACCCTGACTCTGTTTTGTCAAGCAACACAGCAGAGGCAGATTAGGCAAAGAAAAGCCAAAGGCATAACAGGCTGAAAAATAGGAGTGGGTGACTAGGAATTGGAAGAGGGGATTGGCGGAAACCGCTACATGGCACTGTGATTACAAAAGAAAAATATAATAACAGACAAACACAAAAACAGCAAATCAGTAACAATGCATCCACTCATTCATCATCATTTTAGGTACAATACAGACACATAACTGTAGATTGCTTAGAGAATGACTGCATGCATGTTATTGTCAAGAAAAAGAAAAGGCACAAGAGCATTTTGTGGGCTATTTTCTTACCACACAGTGATGAAGTCATGTGGCCCGTGAACCTGAAGCAGGGTGAAATTGAGTTTGATGCCAAAGCCAGGAGGCACGGTGATGAGCCAGGAGCAGTCAGCTGAGCTGGGGTACTCCTCTGGATAACCCGGAGAGAAGATGGTACCATTGTCAGATGTGATGTTCCCACCGCATGGCACTGAGGGAGTGAGGAGGGAGAAGAAGAAAGATGTATCAGTGTATCAGTTGGCCAAAAATACAACAGAACAGATGCATAATTCAGTTGCAATATATGGAAAAAGGGAGATTTTTTTTTAGTTTCCTGTTCTTTTTTTCCTGCTTCCCTTCTCAGTGTCTCTCTCCTCCTCTCTTTCACTCTTCGTCTAGTGCCCGGGCGCTTGTCTGAGCTAAAGATTAGCCAGTAAAGCCTGTTAGCAAGTGGGGACTTGGATGGAGTGTTTTCCTAAGATAACGCCTCTACCCTTTCCCATTGGGGGTGAAGAGGGAGAAAGGGGAGATGCGGCAAGGGGTTAGCACCGGTTTGGGCCTCAGAGTTGTGTGTTTGTATGTACAGTATGAGTACAGTTAGCATGTCTGAGTGAAAGCAAAGGCTTTGTCTAGTGTATGTCAGCGTTACACATGTATCTGATATGCTGAGAGTCAAAAACATGAGTACACAAGCACAAATCTGCACACACAGAAACTATATTTCAAACATTCATCGGGAACTCAGAAGATTCTAACCAACTTAACATTTGCGAAGCCTAACATTCCAGCTGGTGCCCTGAGAGAAGCCTCATATTCTCCGTGGTGGAGCATGGAAAATCAGCAAGGCGTGATAATCACAGAAGTGCAGGCATCTCGAGCAACCCAGACAGGGAATTCAGCTTAACGGCACACCCTTGGATGCCTGTGGGTATAGGATCATTCCCAAAGCACAGATTGCATGTTTTATCCCTCTGTTTCTCTCTTAGGTTATGTGTGTGCTTCTGTTTTACCGCCGCCTGCTTTAGCCCTGTGGTCGAGCGGCCCCTCCGCTGCCACCTCACCTGTTAAATGAGCTATTGATCAGACCAATTGATTAAACCCAGGACACTCTATGGACTCGCACCTCTGGCTGAAGCCATTGACAAACAAGCTACTTAAGCTTATGTGAGGAAGCGTGTGTGTTTGCTTGATGGCTTTGGGGTGAAAACAGAAAACCTATGACAATACTGCAGTTGTTTATGAATATGAAAAACATTAAATAGTTGTTGCTAATCGCCAATGGTATCACCGTTGGGAAAATTTGACCTGTTCGTTATTTTTTTTATTTTTTTTTTTACTGGCTTAGATACAACCTTTTAATTAAGAGTCTGAGAAAGACTGCTGCTGGTGACCCCCATTTAAAATGATGAGAAAAAAAATGTACCTTAGAAAAATCAGTGGTGCAGAGGTACAGACTGAAGTAGACAAAAATACTCCTGAAAAGTGAACAGCAGGAATTATTCACTTCATTCCTTATTCACTGCAACTAAGATAAAGTGATGTACAGAACAGTGCAGAGAGTTTTTTTTTTTTTCTTAGCGCTTTTGTAGCCTCCACATTCATGTATCTGGTGGCTTTTAATAACAACGTTGATATTTGGTGCCTGCGTACTGTCAACATATCGCACCATATCGAGGAAATAATAACCTATGCAGTATTTTGTCCCGCCCCTATTCTTCAAGTGTCCAAAAGGATTTAGTGTTCCGTTTGCTCAGTCCCTGACTTTGCTGCACTAATACTAAAAGCACTTCTATAAAAGGTACCTGCAGACAAACCAGTGTCTGGAGAATCAGAAAGTGGATCTATGAACTTCCAAGGCAACAGAGGAATGATGTATGATGGCAGTTTTTAAAATCTGGGCTTTATAGATGTAAAGACTCCAGCGATTATTACATCTCTCAGAAGATCAACTAAGCTCATTATACTGGTGACTATGGTGATAAATAGGATCTAAGGGCTAAGTGTAAAGGAAGAAATGTGTCTTTAAATTACATCTCTGTAGTCCAGAACTGAAAGGAGAGTTGATTTAATAATCCTCTTTCTGAAAATCAAAGTAAAGCATTTTTTTATTTCTGTATTTAAAAATCTTATCTTTTCTCAAAATTAGTTAGCACAGGTCTTGATGTTGTATTTAACTGTAAATGTGCTGTTGAGCCAGATGCAAATATATTCGTATTCTGTTATCCTTAAAATATTCAATCGACCATTTTCAGGAGGAATAATATCGGCATCACAGTAATATATTTGAATCTATTTTAAATAAATCAAGTACCACTTCAGCAATAGTAAAATACTATATCCTTGATGAAATTACAATGAGAAAAAAGTACAATCTACAATAAGAAGATAGCAACAGTGAAGAGTGAATTTAATTTATATAATTAATAAATACTGAATGTCCAAGAATAGATCCCTGTGGTACACCAAAGGCAATTGTCAAACCAAATGCAAGTTTCTCTCAAAAGCAGCAGTGCAGAGATTTTTTTATGACCAGAATATATCAAGTCAGGTTTAGACACTGGTCATATTGTAACGGGGGATAACGGGGGAGGTGGAAGTGTATTCAGAGTTATCATAGCGTGGCATCACAAGGGGGCGGGTCATAGATGGGTGCAATATAAAATGGTATTTCCAGCAGACAAAATGGCCACCAGGACAAGCACTACATCTCCCAGCAGGCATCGGCACCTGGACAACTGCAGGGACTTAATACCACTGACTGAGGGAGAACAAAAGGCTGCTGGAAGTTGTACTGAGACAGAAGCCGCTTTTTCACTAAAATTAGCGGGTTGACCTGCATTTTAAAAACCCGCGTTGACCCGCTAACAATCGGCATTTGGCCTTTCTCCATTGACCAAAAAAAGCTGAGTCTGTGACCCTCGCTGGCAAGCTGCGTGGCCTCTGCTTCCCTCGCTGTGCGTCTGGTGACATCACCACGCTGAGATCGCATTGATGATGATATCACAAGTGCAACAGAATTCAAGGAAGTAAACAATACAGAGCAACACAGAAGCGAGTCAGGGGCTGGTCAGTGTCCTTTCTTTTTTTTTTTCCATCTTCAAAATGGTCATTCACGATCTCGTTATCTTGCCAATGCTGCGACATGTTTCTCAATCCAGTCTTGATTCGAATGCGAGCAGAACTTTTTTGTGGCATGTGATATAAGACGCGACTTGCCTGATGTTATGACGAATCACGTAACGCTCTACATCATTGCGTAAACTAGTGGGTTGACCCGCGTCTGGCATTTCCACTGCATGCTGATCAGAGCCGCCCCGATTGTTAGCAATTTTAACCCGCGTTGCTTGCCGAGTCATTTGACATGGGTCAACGGGGGTCGTGCGCCTTTTCCACTGTCACCAAAAGCCGATTGTTAGCGGGTTTAAATGGGTTTTTTGGCCAGTGTGAAAGGGGTAGGAGAGCACACGGCTGGAGAAGAGGAAAGAGGGCTGAAACAACACAAGAGGGGAAGTGTTTTTGATTTTTTTGAAATATGAAAGACTCTTATGTAGAACTGGGACTACAGTTTTGAGAACTTTAATGGGACCTATGTTAATTCAAAGCCACCTTTTTTATGTATATCGTGATAAGAATTAAGCTTTTTATGGAATAAAACCTCACTACCTATTGAACTTTGATTTTTGGATGTTTTTTGAGTTAATTTACACTGTCTCCCAACTTACCTGCTTGAAAAAAACTCATGTTACAATAGAAATATGACAGCACAACAAGGTGAAACCTGTGAAAGGCGATCCACTCCCTTTGTAGCTACTCTGAACAGCTCATTCTACGGTAACAAAAATGCAACAGTTCTTAATTGTATGTGATTATGATTATTATATTCCATTTTTGTGAATATATCCACCTAAAGTTCCATTTACACACTGGAAGTGACTGGTCAGAAAATGTTTCAAGAGCAAAGTATACTAAGTTTTCATTACTCTCCAACATGCAACATTTATTTTTCATATATAGCAAGAAACTTGAAGGTGATTTTATTCCAGTTGATTCATATGCATTTAACATTTAACGCCCGAACATGTTTGTTTATTATAAAACCATACAGGTAATAGAAACAAATGATTAATGGGGAATAGCTGAAAGGACAAGGAGAGTAATGGGAACAAACAAGCAAATGTCCAATGAATTAAATAACAGTTACCACAGCAAGCATTAGTTCCAGAAACAACTGTAGAAAGGTCCAATGTTATGTGTCATTAATACGGAGGCCCTTAGGTAAATGGAGGCAAAATAAAAACAATGGATGTTCTGTCATTTCTAAATGCAATGGTTAGATTTTTCCACCGTATCTGGACTTAGTATGTGTGAATTCTGGTGTATTTAGCACATTGAGGCTGAGATTCAACTCTTCACCTCCTTTGACATGACTCCCTCACACCAGGTCATTGCAGTAAAGCCAATTCAATTACTCTCACAGTCAGAAGCATCACACTGCCTTGTCCTGGACATTTTGGAAGCACTAAACAGTTCCATCCTCGGTTGTTTTCTCTGTTGGGTTACATGTCTCTTCAATGGTATCAAATGCTGGGCATCAAGTACGGCAATATGCAATACTGAAACCTGATGGATTACTTAAGGTAAACCTCTGTGTGGACAATACAGTCATTCAGAAGCAATAGTACTGAGACACATAATGAAAAATGATGAACCCTTTATCGAGCAAGTGAATATTTTGGTCATTTCTGCGCACATTATAAGACAGTGATAGCACTGGTTACAGTGAGGATCGAGAGTCAACAGTCTCAGCTCAGTGTGGTCTACAGGGTCTGTAAGGTCCACCTCTACTGTACATGAACAGTGAGTGTACCTGCTTTGTTAGGTACCATAAAGTAATGGTACTAATATAAGGAATGATGTTGAAAGGGATAATGCGGATGTTCACAAGTATCTGGATCAGCACTAATTTTGGTCTGATATTAGAAAAGTCATGTTCTAATGTTCTAAAATACATGTTCCTTTCACCATACTGTTTTGGTTTTTTTTATATGTACTACTCGGATTTATGTTAACTTCATTGACCTTGTTTTTGTACGTAACAAATTTTGAAAAAAAAAGAAAAAAAAATCACAAAAGTAAGTTTTCTTATGACGTCTAATAACTCACTAAGGTTGAAAATTTGAATTTCAGAATATTTCTATGAGTGACCTATAAAAAACGTTAACATATCAATGTATTTGATATTTTGCACACACACTCTAATGTCCAAGCATGACAATGAACTAAAAAAAAAAGCTTCTAATTCAAATGTTATATTTAATGGTGAAAATTATAAAACGCAGCATAAATAAATAAAAAACACTAAACAAAAATACGTGAATAAATTTTACATTTCCTCCATTTTTTCATTCTGTTGCTCCTTCTCTTTCCTCCCATTTATGTTGACGCTTGCCTATTCAAAGTTCCAGTGTCATGGACATCACCTCTCGCTGTAATTTTGCTTTCCTTATTGAATAATCGACACCCAGAGCTGAGAATCTAGGCCAAGGGCGAAGCAGAAGAAAGAGCCTCCATTACTTTTCTTTCCAATTTAGCTCCTCTTTTGTTCCTCTTTTATTTGTCTCCAGTCCTCTTTAGCGCCATATTGATTTTCATTGGAGAGTACTTTGCTTCATTAATGAGGAATGATAATTCAGTTTAATTGCATTATTCATAATAGATAATCATTATCACCATAGCCGCACTTCACAGTAATGATGTAATAACTCAATATATTCTAAACAGGAAGTTATCCTGGTGTCTTTTTTTTTTTTTCTACTCATTAGGGAGTGACCATAAGACACTTGTAAAACATTTTTCAGTGCACGGGCCTTGTAGAACTTTTTATGTGATTTTTGATGTGACAAATGACATCTTCCCTACCTCCACAGCGGGGGAAAGGGTGGTCCCAGTTGCGAGTGGTGCCGTGCTCACAGGTGAGGATGGAATGACCCATTAGCTGATATCCAGGCAGACACTCGAAGGAAATAGACTGACCCACGTTGAACCCAGCGCCGACCACGACTCCGTAGCGGAAGGGCTCTGGGTCTGGGCATTCCTGTAGCTCATACGCTGAGGGTAAGACATAAGAGTAGATCAAAACTAGATACTTTATTCAGACAATTTTAGACAGTATTTAAATATTCATGGCAATAATACCGTAAAAGAGTTGGGAGTATTTCAAAAAACTCTAGTCTCATTATTTCTCCTGCCCAAAAACAAATAAAAAAGACACAGGCAGTGACTACGGGTGCGAATTGGATTTCTCAGCATAAGGTCATTGTTTCATATCAACAAAGCAGATCAAATAACAGTTGCAAAAGCTATGATTACTCTACAGTCGTGAGCAAAAGTTTTGACAGTGACACAAATGTGTTTTCATAAGCTTTACTGCTTTAGGTACTTCATGTGTTTCTGAAGACCGATTGTAAGGATTTTTCTAAGTTTCAAAGACTTTTATTGGCAAATAAATCACATTCATGCAACGAGTCAATGTATGTCATTCCCAAAACTTTTGGCTACAACTGCACTAACCATAACTCTGTATACTGATTAATATGACTCCATTACCCTGGATAGAAGTATCACAGATTTAAAGAAAAAAAAAAAATCAATTGAGATGCTTTTCAGTTCAGTTTATGGCCATTTGCAGTATAAGACCACATTAGAAAAAAAAAAAAAATACCCTAAATATTCTAAGGAAAAGATGCTCAGGCCGGTTCCCTACCCTGTATCCAGTTTACCACCTTATTCGGATGTTAGTTTTAGTTTTGTCAGAATGTGCTACATCAGTAATTATTACCGCACAATGTCAGTAAAGATTACTGTGACTTTTATTGTCTGTATATAGTTAATATGTGTGTAGATATTCCATCATATCCTGTTTACATGTTTGTTTGTTTTTTATTTTCAAGCATGGTGGCTCTTGGAGAAGCATTCAGTTTTCCAGTTGCTGTCAGACAAGTGTGTGAAACCTTGTGTGGAATTGGCGTACAGCAAACATGACTCTGAAGCAAAAGAAGGTCAAAAGCACTTGTTAGAGGCACGGGAATTCTGATTTCTTTATAAGTACGCTAAGCAACATAGAAGGGCTATGTGGTAATAACAAAAGTGTTAGTAGCTTAATCATCTGGCTGATGGACAATATGATATTCTTGGCAGTGAAAACAGGAAGCAGGAGGAGCTGGCGGTGCATGAATGGATTGACCCCTCCCACTTGTGGTAGTTTTACTGATATTTCTTATCCCATGTGAACTGTTCATTAATATTAACCAACGTCCTGTGATAAAATGGTATTACCCCACGTGCCCATTTGGACTAATCCAGTCCAAATAGTGCTATACTTGTTTTCTAACTGAGAAATTCACACAGCCACCAAAGCAATGCTAGAATTGATTTTTCTCAACACATGAATGCTCCAGTGCCAAAAAACGGTAGTAACATATCGAGGCCATCTCTATTTTTTATTGCTGGTCTTTAATTCCCCTTGCTTATCTTTCTGTTGGTATTTTTCTTTGTGCTTAACCTCCTACTCACTCCTTCTCCTCCTCCATTTGAGACAGAAAGAAGGAGAAAAAAAAAATGGAAGGGGCAGGTTTCACTTCTGCCAAAGGAGTATGTTGCAGTCATCTGAAGTAGTGTGGGTAAATAATTCTCACTTTTTTTTCCCTCTTGGATACAAAAGCAGAGCGGGCATAGAGCCTTGGAGAGCCAGGATATAAATATGACTAAATAAATTGATTTCTATGGATCACACCTTCCTTTTGTAAGAGATAACTCATGCAAATGCTGCAAAAAAAGGATATATGAAATATAATGGTTGATTTATATGCTAATGTACACATCGTTATGTAAATGCACAATACTACCTTTCAATTTGCCGGCTCGTTTGTTGAATCACAAAATACAAACTTTGTGTGCCTGTTGCATTTATATACAAGGGCAATTTATTCCTTGGAGCTACACAGATATGCAGTGAAGCCTTTTACTGGCACATGGTGAAGAAATCATTTAAGTGATCAACAGTTTTATATCTAGAGATTTATAGAGGTGGGGAATTTACTGGCTTTGCAGGTTGATTAGTTTGACACACTCAGTTTTAGGGCTTATTCAGTAATGTTATAGCTTTACATGAATTATCCTCGCTCAGACTACATAACTGAACTTGAACAGAGATTAAGATTTATCAGACGGCGTCATCACTGTGCGTACACCAAAACACACATCATCAGGTTTGGATACGTACCCTGGTACTCAAATCTAAATCCTGGTTTGTTCTGTGAATGGTCGCTATGGAAATACACAGTTGTCTCATGGGAAGTAGTGAGCAGGGAGGTGGGAATGTCTTGTCCGCTGAATCGGCCAATCACAGCGCTTGTATCCAGGGGTCCGTTACGTATTTCGAGGAAATCATGGTTAGCCTCTGTAGAGAAGTTGAGGAACTGAATATGGGCACCTGGAAAAAAAGAAAAATATAAGATGTTGAAGTACTCATGAATGGGGTTCTCAAAAGGCGTACTATATGCACCTGCAAGTGCAAATGTCAGAATTCCACATTCACGCTGTGAAATGAAAGGTTCTTGAGTGGGTGAATTGTGTAAGGGCCTCATGATGCTCACCATAACCAACTGGCAGGTAGATTCTCCAGGTGCAATCACTGTTGCTAGGGTAGTTGCCAGGGAAACCAGGGCTGAGAATCATGCCCTCCATCTCTTCGCGGATTCCACCACATTGAGCTTGCAGAGGAGAAGCGAAGCATGTCATTAACATCCACAAGTGATTTACGGTACTAAAATATAAAAACCAGCGCTTTTAAATTCCAAAATAAAACCCAGTTCATGTATTTATTTACTGTATTGGTAAAAGTAAAGGGAGATTGATTTTGTTGCAGATAAACAAGCTGTAGACATTTTTTTAAGTCCTATTATGGAAATATGGTCTCTTTGGGACCCAGAATAAAAAAAAAAAATCATTATGAACTACCAACATATCTTTTCTTTTTTTCCCCTCTTTTCTTTTATCTGAAAGTAAATCCACATAACAAAGCATTTTTATGTCAATTTTAATGTAAAAGTTAATATGTAGAAACCTTAAGATGAATAACTAATTTTGTTCAGTCTGATTTAATATTCAGAAAGACAGGGCAACACGAAAGGAATCGACAAAAATTAACAAAATAATGAAAAAGATGAGCAAAAATTCACAGAAAATGAACATAATAATAAAGAAAAAGAAACAAAACAGTGAAGACAATGTACTGTTGTCTTTCACACGATATCAAATGGAAAAAATAAGCATCAAATCAACAAAATGAATAGAGACAAATCAATCAACCAATCATAAAAAAACAACAAAACCAAAAATATTATAGAAATAAGCAAAAACATGCAGAATATGTATATATTAAATTGAATCTAAAATAAACATGAACAAAATCAGCATCAAGTCAACAGAATGTACAAAAGATGAAGAAAATGAAAATGAACAAAATAATGTAGTTAATCTAGAAAATGACAAAAAAAATGAACAGTGAAGAAAGTAACCAATAAATTGTCACAAATGATCAAGAAAAGGTTTATTAAAATATTTTAATTAATCAAACATTCCACAACTCATTTTTTATAAATTGTATATATTGTATTTTTGTATTAATTACACATTTGGATAGATCCACTCAACCCTAGCTAATATAGACCTGTATCTGTTGCTGTTCTTTGACATTCACATCTGTAACAACTGATGAATTAATGGATATGGGGTAACTTTTTTTTTTTCTAATAATAGATTACAGACATGAAAAGAGGCTGAGCTTTATGAATTAGCTCACGCATGAGGGAAATGAGAAAGGTACTACTATATAGGAAAATAACAAGGGAGGGGAAATGAAGAAAGAAATGGGTCAGTGTAAGGAGAACATAAAGATTATACAACGTTCTTCTGAAAGAAATAAGTGAAAGGTTGAGCGTTATCTTGTAGCAGCAGTTAAAAAAAAAAAAAAAAAAAAAAGCCTGAAGTAATCAGGAAACTGCTGATGCTTGTGAACACGATGAATCTTTTCCTCTTCGACTTCGACCAATCACGACCTGAGATGGAACTAATTAGGCAGCGGTAGGTTGTTCCAATAAGTGGAGCCCGTTTGTCAAAGTGCTCCCACTGGCAGGGAGACCCGCGGTACAAAACGGAGACGGCGCCTCATGCATTTTTATTTAGTGTCAGATGCAACGCAAATGTGCAAAAATCCCCTTTTAAACGCTGCGGCGCTCTTATATCACCCAACAAAAACAGGTTAAGTGCAACCATCACTGCTTTGTCTATATATCAGTGCTGCTGCATGATAAGCGTGAAGGACATGGAAACAAGAAAATGGAAAGAAAGTGTTTTTACCGATACAGAGCGGAGGCGGATAATTCCATCGTCGAACGGTTCCGGGCATACAGGTGATATGAGAGTTGCCCTAAAGGAAAAAGAAGAGAGGGGAAAAAAGGGAAAAAAAAAAAGATTGAAATAATTAGTTCTGTTCTCTGTCACTCATCTGTTTCCCCAATTATTTGAGCCTGCTGTCTGTCTCCACATGACTTCATGCGGCTACTAAATGACTAAATCCATCAGAAGTGACAGAACAATAGAGACAGCGCGTCACAAGCGTATTACGATGATTACACAGGGAGGGAAACAAAAGGGGGGAAATAACAGCCGTATTTTTGTTGCACTGCTGATATAAGCAATACAACAGGCTTCTTTTTTTTTTTCTCCCCCAAAAGCCCTGCGGTCAGGGTTTTAAGTTAATCTGCCATAAAGATAATATCCCTGATATATGAGCATAGTTAACTGCCTTAGCTGACCTTTTGAAAATGTATCTGTAGTCATGGTCAAAGAAAAGCCTGGCACGAGCCACTGGAGACTGGAAGAGTTTAAAGTGGAGACCAAGGCAACAGGCTGGTGATATTTTATGGGCTGCTATAATTTACTCTTTCACATTGCAATTGCTGATCAATGACTGGAACTACAATGACTTCAGTTGCTCGTAAGCGTGAGGGATATTTTAATTCCCTCTTTACCCTTTCTGCTTTACCACAAAATGGTATGCTTTAAGCTGAAAAACTGCAGGATTGTCATGTATCAAGGCTCACAAAAGTACTTAAAGACAGGAATAAGTTCAATTACCAAACACTTAGAAATAATAAAATATTCTAACATGCAATTTTAAGTGGAAACAACATCATTTCAAAGTAAGTCTGACAAAATATGTTAAAAGTGAAATGATGAATCTCAGTGCCAATTGAACATAATTAATTGAGTTAAATGTGTCAAAGAATAAATTCACCATGAAACAAACCTAGACTTGTGATTATTTACTGATGCAAAAATAAAAAATAAAAAAAGCTTGAAAACCACTAACTGACATGAATGCGATGTGGCATTTCTGGACGCATACAGGAAGTGAGGACCGCTAAAGTGGGGAGTCCAGAGGGACTTGTGTAGTGTAGCATAGATAGGAAACTTTCAAATAGAATTTGTGCATCTGCCATGTTCCACAGATGTCACCATCTGTCTGGTGAAGGCCAGATGATGACGGCTGAAGCAGTGGAGGATGAGCAAAACGTGGAAACTCAGAGGAAAACACAAACACTATCCTTACAAAGACGGGCACATTCCAATACTAAAGCCTGTTGTCCTGTAGTTTCATCAGATGCTCTGTGTTGCAGGGTTAGAGACAGCCATAAAAAGGCTCCATGCCCTACCACCAACCACGTTTCATGAAAACTGCGGCTGTATTTTTGAGGTATCCTGCTGTTCAGTCAATGACTGGCTCCAAGTGCATCTCGCAAACTCAGCTTTAAGATGCAAAAAAAGAAAGAGAACTACTATTTAAATAAGCAAGAAGGAAAACTTCAATCACCAAGTTTTTGTGAAGTGAAAAAAAAAATTGAGTCTCAAAGATCTTTAAAAATACATTTGAGGTGTTACAGAAATCTAATTTCAGTGCATCCAGAATACGTACAGTAGGCCCCATAGCTGGAATACTTTTCTCAGTATGTTTGAATAAGGCAATATGTTTATACAGCTTCTGTTTAGGAAATGTATCTGACAACCAGGGCATCTCTGCTGACAATAAGTATACAGTACTATGAAAAAGTCTCAGGCCAACATTAGGTTTGTTGGTTTAATAAAGTTATAATGTCCACACATATGAGCACAATGGTGCAGTGGATAGCACTGTCGCCTCACAGCAAGAAGGTCCTGAGTTTGATTCAGAAGTTTGTGTGGGTTTTCCCCAGGTACCATCCTCCCACCATCAAAAGACATGCAGGTGCAGGAGCGTGTAGGTGCATGCAAACTTACCTGGTTATATAAAGGTTAAATACATTAAATTGAAAAAAAAAAACAAACGAAAAAAAACAAATGTCACTGCATTGTACCATCTCAGCGCGGCTCAGCTCTACGTAGTTTTCTATAGCACTGTTTTCCACTACACAATTCGTATCAGTTTGGTGCGACTGAGTGTGGCGTGGTAGTCGAAACTCAAAACATAAGTTTAGGTATAGTAAACAGTAACAACAATGTGTGACATGGAGGTTCTGCTGTACTTGTTGCTCAGTCTGTGGCTTTTTGTCACAGAAAAGGTGAAACAATAGAACCAGAAATGAACATATGTGGAGATATAAAACCTGGTCGAAAAAGAAAAGTGAAAGTTATGAAAGCCAATGCTTCCACATGAACACCAGCAGCTTCAAAGAGACGCCGTCTAATGGTAAGATACTGCCTTATATACAATAGATGTATCATTGAACGGTGTGGTCTGTGTGGGTCGGGCTTCCAGGAAAATGATTTAGAATGATAGTGGCTGAAGACCTTCTCTGATGTTGGTGGATGGGGCTGACATTATGCTCTGTGTATGAGTGATGACTATACATACACAATATAAAGACAGCTCTGCAGCACCTGGAGGGTTCACATTCAAACTTTATGAACTATTACAGTCCAAATATACAAATAAATTAACTAAAGACTAAGAAAAGTGGGTTTAGCAAAAATATGACCCCTTTAACAGATTTTGCTTTTTTGAAATGTAAGTGCACTAATCAGTGCTTCTTATGTCTGTGTTTTGTATTTCTCTCTTTTTTTTTTTTTTTCTTTATGCATTGACATTATTTATGCTGCATGTTTACAACTAATTTCTCTGACATAACTGCAGCTATACAAGTTTAAAAGTGAAACTGGGGTGGGAGTAAATACATTTTACTTCTCATTCCTTTTCGAGCTACTAGGGATGTATATTGCAGCAAATTATTGTATATGTTTAGGTATATTTGTGTATATATAATGATAATATGTGGGTGTTACTTTATTTCTGTTATTGTGAATTAAAATAACACTGTACATGGAGTGCACAAGCTTGAAATAAACCAATCAACAAATAACTAAGATCAGAAATGTTAGTAAAAAACATTTTAAGTTATGAGATATTACCTGTAGAGTATATCCAGGCTCACACTGAAAAGACACCACATTATTCATCTGAAGACGCTCCCCGACCTTGATGCCATTCATAGGGACCACAGGCTCTGGACAGTTTGTCAGAGACACCGCTGGGGAGATGAAAGAAGAATAGATGATGGAAAAAAAAAAAGAGGGAGGATAAGTTTGACAATTATACAAAACACTAAAATCTGGGGCATGAAGGATGACTTCATGTACAAAATCTGACTCGAGCATCACAGGACAAGATATGTGCCTCTGAGGAGAAGCACGAGAAGTGTTTATACAAGTAGTGATGTTTGTCGTGATAGTGATTGTTCACTCACTTTTGTATTCAAGCCTGAATCCGGCTGCAGACACACTGATGTCGGAGAAAAAATGGAGGTAGAGTTGATTGGAAGTGCTGTTGAGGAGAGCTGGAACCGTGGTGCCTTTAAGAAAGGATAATCACAAGTTCAGCAATGCCATACCCTGCAGAGTCTGATAATGACTGACTGAGCTAACCACTGGCAATTGAATACAGGGAATATTCTTTGAAACTTTTGTCAGGTGCTTTTATACATGTCGGTGTGTGCTTGCATAAAAGGTGCATGAAGAAATGATGGAGTATTAGCAGATTGTTCACTCCCACATTCACACATATGAGTGATTTAGATTAACCACTTAACCTATTATGTGCATGTATTGGATCGGTTACATGTATTCATCTGATTTAGCCAAACTCTGCAATTGCCTGTCAAACTGGTGAGGTTAGATTTTTTCCTTCATTTTTGCTGTGTATTTAACCTATAAAGACCCAGTGCTACTTTTGTACCAGTTCCCAAATGAATTTTTCCTCTATTTTCAACGTTTCTTAACTGATTTGTCCTCATTTATTCGAATATAAATATAATATTAACTGATTTATCCTCATTTGCTCTAAAATCTGTCCTAGTTATGTGCCGTTGTGTCCTTGGGCAAGACACTTCACCATCCTTGCCTCCAGTGTCACTCACACAGGTGTATGGATGCGTATGAATGTTTGGTGGTGGTCAGAGGGGCCGTTGTGCGCGAATAGGCAACCACGCTTCCGTCACTAAATATAGTTTCCCACCACCAGAGTGACAATGTGAGAGCGAATGAATAATGATTCAATAGTATAAAGTGCTTTGGGTGCCTTGAAAAGCACTATAGAAATCTAATCCATTATTAATATTATTAACTGAACATAAACCAAGTGTCTTCATTCACTGTCACTTATCAAACTCTATGGGTTTTACTAGTGAGTCAGTGTTGTAGAAGATGTTTCCACGTTCACTAGGGGAGCCTCTGAACATCCAAATGGGTCATATTTGATGACCATAAAAAGATGACAAAGTATATTTTACACCAATTATTTACATGTATTGATAAGATTAATAGATCGACAGGTATTAAACAGTTTAGATCAGTGCATGGTTTTGATTCATCAGTGGATGTTTGGGTCTTTATGGGTTAAACATTTACTTGTGCTCTGATTTCCATACAGTATTCCCTGTTGCTGCATCCTAACTATGAATGTAACACAGGTACCATAAGCAAACCACAGATTGTTGTCAGAAAAGGCTTCAACAGCTTGGAAAATTTATCTCATGACTACATCTGCTGCTTATTTGCACTGTGAAGTCAGTTCAGTATCATATTGGTGCCAACTTGTGTCATGTGTTCTTCATTGTATGCTGGTGAAAATGATAGATACATCAAATATGTTACAGGTTAAGGTGCTAATAAACATATAAAACACATTAAAGTAAAGACATGACTACACACACAAAGAAATTGCAACATATGCACTGATACCTGAGAAGCTGCCAAGCATGGTGTCAGTATTGTCACCTCCATCGAACACTTCTAGCGAGTCCCAGTTCTGCTCTGTGACGAAGCTGATTACCTGAATCTGAAACACAGAGAGACAGAGAAGGAAATAAAGGACAAGGACAACAGAGGAACACATTCAACAACATTCAATCCTCTGGTATCTGCTTTATTCGGAGTTCTGCAGTGAAGTGCCTTGGCAAGCTTGGATAACCCTGCACATGTTTGAAAGCCACAAAAGCAGACATTTATAAATCTCAGCGGCATTGGAATGAGACGAACATTGTTGTGTAATATCTCTTGCTCTGTTTTTCTTGATTTTTAACAAACTCTTGGAGGGCTTTTTTTTTTTTTTTTTTATTTTCATGTAAGTTGGCGATGGGTTTTAAAAGTTGAGAAATCTCTCGCAAACAATGCGGACGACTCTTCAAAGGAAGCCAAAACTGAGGCTTTTTCAACACAACAACTGCCAGAAAACATCCCTCACAAGAACAAAAAAAAAAAAAAAAAAAGATTTGCCAGAGTGTTTATAAATGTTAAGTGAACATGAGAAAGACTGCACCGTTTTATCTGCTGCAACTTTTTTTTATCCACTTTTTCTGCATTCTATGTGTTCTCTTTCATTCCTTTAATCTGTTTCCCAGCCTCCCTTTCTGTTCCCTCTCACATCCATCCATTCCTCAGCCCTGCGCTCTGCCTCTGATGGTTATAGATCGGATACGAGCCAATTAAAGGGGCGGTTGGGGCTGTGGCGCTTCCTGGGGAGACGAGGCAGATCACAGATTGATCTTTCATTAGGGGGGCCACGGCAAATGTGCCGGCAAGGCACCTCGCTCCTTTAAGTTCTCTTCTGGATCGTGACACTCCAATCTAATGTGTGTCTGCTAGATGGTAGAGAGGGAGCAACCGGTGAGGAAGACAGACGGTGAGGAAAGAGGGGAGCGGTTGCAGAGAATGTGGACAAAGAGCAGCAAACCTCTTAGTGACATCGCGATGCTTTTGCGGCTAAAAGAACACAAAGTTTTATCTAAAAGCTCTAAGTCATGCAGTTCACAGATAAGTAAGTAAGTATGCCTCTCAGTGTGAAGTCATGCTGTGTGCACACGAGTGCGTAACAGCTCCCACTTCTTATTCCTGCTGTTTCACCTCCAAGTTATTGCAATGTTGGTGTGCAGTGCAGCATGCTAAGTGCGCCTGTGGGCCGTCTCGTGTGTTTGACCTGCAAGGACAGTCAGCTGAGGTGGAGGAGGTAATAGCTGAGGGACGGCTCTGAGGTCATTAGCCACAGAAGCTGAAGCATAAGCCTAAAAAACTTTTTATCAGGCTCATCCACGGGGGACCTTCCACCGATTCCTGGTAGAGTTCCATCACACATGCATCAAAGAATAAGAATATGCAAACCAAATTAACTCTACGGAAAGAAAAAAGCAAAGTAATTGTAGAGGCGGTAATAAAAAAAAATTATTTCAGGATGTCCAATTTGAGGTTCTGGTGTAGTGATCCACCAAATTAAATTCTGAGCCTCTGAAAACGTGTGTGGACCCTGAGCAGGTGTTGGTAGCTTTGTTGATTAGCCATAGGCGACACCATTAATATGCTATGGGAGGCTTAGCTTCAGCAAATAACACTGAAAACATAATTTGAAATTTAATAAGTAGTACTTGTGGCAAATGTTAAAAATTCATTTGAAATTAATTTGTGAATATTATGTGGTTATTTATACTTACTAATTATTATGTTAACCTAGATTACTTGTGTCATGTTCTTTGCATATCATCCAAAATATGAACTTAGAAAGTCACTGATAAACAGACAATAAAAATAAATAAATATATCCCATATTATTGAAATGTAATTGCTGATGGATGTAGAATTTTTGAATGTACAGTCTGATCAATGTATATTTATTTATTTATTTGACAGGGACAATGCAGTCAAACATAGCTACAAGCTAGAGTTTATAGCTAGTGTTATTTTTCAACTCCTGTCCCTGGTTGGGCTTTTCTACAGCACTAAAGTACATGACAATACATTACAGTGCATTACATTACAATGCATACAAATTCTCTATGTATGTCTGTGTACATATGATGACATATTTATAATGAATATTGTACATGGAGTGCATAAGCTTGAAATAAACCATAAAATGAAATGAAATTATTTCTATGGCTCATTTATAACCAGCTATAAGATAAAGAAGTACATGGTCCACTTACAATAGAACACAATTGTGAACATTTTAAATAAATAATAGATTTGATATGATGAAATGTGCTCTGTGACAGAAGTGAGTTTTGTTCATGTAGCATACATTGCAATTGGTTGCGTTACGCGCAAAAAAGCTGTGTTACCTTAATAGACATGGCTGGGGAGTTCTTAAATATAAAGTTATTTTACACTCTCATCTGTGCTCAAAATGATCTAAAGCTACAGGAGGAAGAAATTAGTGGAGTGTCTGGGTTGAAAATGCACATTCTTCACATAATACATAGATCTTTCCTCTCTGTCCAAGACACTAAATATAACGATAGGTGAGCTGATGCTGTTTCTTGCCGTGATATCAAAGTAATGGGAGCTGCCATTACACTTCTGTCAGCTGTCAGACACCTACTCAACCTCCATACTGGTCTTAACAACCCTTAGATTGACAAGAATCTACTGCTATGGGGTGGATTTCCTACTGCCAGTAAAGGAGAGGTGCAGGAGTCTGAGGCATAGGCATTGAAGCTTAAAGATTAATATAATGCAAACTTTTAACTGACAAGGAAGCTGGATTTTGTACTTTTATGCGTTTGGCTTCTATTACGTACAGTCGGATAAAATGTGTATATATCTTTAACACCAGTCGGATAAAATGTGTATATATCTTTAACACTTAGAACAAACAAAATATTATACCAAAATAAATTCAAATGGGTTGCGTTAGATGTGTCTGTTACTTGTGTTTTAACTGCGGAATCTTGTATATGTGTGCTGTATTTGCTGCTGCCTATCTTGGCCAGGACTCCCTTGCAAAGGAGGCTCTTAATGTCAATGAGATTTTTTTTTCCTAGTTAAATAAAGGTTAATAAAATCAAATAATAATAGTGGACACATTACTGCAGATTGGCTTTAAAATGGGCTGGAAAATTCCATAGAACAAACATCCAAAGGGTGGAGATATGACTGATTGCCTGGGCACTAGGGATGGGCTACATTTCTTTTTTCTTTTTTTATTCTAATTTCATCACAGAACTACTGATAACCACAAAATGTAATGATGCAACATTACTGTATCTGAACACAAACCTGGATTCCTGATCCTTCAGGAACAGTGATCTTCCAAACACAGTTCAGACTGTTGAGGTAAGGCTCAGGAAACCCAGGAGACAAGATGGTCCCTGTCCGAGAGGTCAGGTTCCCTCCACATGGGACTGAAGGGGAAAAAAAAAGAAAAAAGCCAATAAGAGATGGACCGACAACATAGATAAAGTTAATTTACCATTGCTAGACTTGTTCGGGTACATAGGAATTCAGGTCTCTACACGTACAAGCATAAAAGATTAAAAAACATGATCAAGAATAAAAAGATAAGCATTGTACTAAATACATTTTGGCAAGAGAAGATGTAGATAGTATGATTAGACAATCAGGAACCAATAAGACATGAGCTAGTTATTTAATCTTGATGCTTCAGATGTTACTCTGAAGTGAATTTTCATGTATTGAAGGGATAAGGATCACATCAAAAACAGCATATCTGGTTCCTTTTAAGACTGGTTAAAGGAAAATCTGATACACACTCATCTAAACATCAAACAAATTATCAAATCAACTCACTATATACCCAAGCAGATTTACCTGGACAAGAGCACACACACACACACACACACACACACACACACACACACACACACACACACACACACACACACACACTCACACACATTGGCTGACACATGTCACAACAGACATATTGTATGACTGTAAACTAGTGATTACTGTCTCCAAACGGCGTCTCTCCAGGTTGCTCTGTGCGTCTCACATCTGGTGACAGCATCGGAGCATCTGCTACAGCTGTAAGTTGTGTGTGTGCGAGTGTGTAGGCTTGTATATACATGTAGAGAGCTCTATACATGTGTGTGTATTTGACCCTCAGCGGCGCCTGCCACCTGTGTGCCGCATGGTTGAGTCTTGGTGTATTGCTACAGGCAATGGCTGGCAGCCCACATCTGTGTCATAGTAACTCACACTCACAGAGCTGAGTGGCAGAGAGACAGAGGGAAAGAAACAGAATATACCAAGGAAAAAAACAAAGAATAAGGGAAGGGAAATACAAAGCAGAAATGTGTCCAGGCTGGTGTTTTTGTTTGCGGTCCGTGTTTGAGTATTCATGTCCCACCTATGCAGCTCGGTATGGAGCTGTTCCACTGTGCCAGGGCGTTGGGAACTGTCAGGCATTCGATGGCGCTTGATCCCTCCAGTACGTAACCTGGACTGCACTCAAAGCGGATCACGGCCCCCACAGCAAAGTTGTTCCCCATGCGGCGGCCGTTTCGAGGTTCAGGGACCGAGCTGCACTGGGTGGCACTGGTCCGTGGCACGGCTACAGACAAAAAACAAAAACAGACAGGGTGATTTCAGCTGCATTTCATCGAATATTCTTTATTTTTTTGTGATCAACTGTTTTTATTGATTTTTAATTTGTCAGAATAAACAAACAAGTTCAACATTACACAACAAAACGTGTACACTACACCTACATTACACACAGAACCCCCGCCTCCCTTCACACCCTTATGCCCCTCATTATGAGATACGCAGTCTGGTATTGAGAGTCTAACCAGTAAAGTAAAAATCTAAATTTGAATATTATTCTTTATCTGATGTGTTAAACATCCAAATACCAGCAACACAGAAGATAAGTAACGTAGCCTAATACTGTGGAAAGTGGCAGCAGCTTTAGCCACTGGGTACTAAGTGCACTCTGGTTTTTATAATGAGTTTGAGTTAGGAGGGGGGGATCATTTCAATTATGGCTCCAGCGCGTCATCAAGCCACCTGCCCCAAAAATTGTGAAAAAAAAAACACATCACAAAAGAAAATAAATTTAAGTCCAAACTGGATGTATGACTCCTAATTTTATTTTAGAGACATGGTTTGCTCAATGTACAATTAACTGGTTTTTGTCTTGTGGTGTCATTGGTGTCCACAAATTTGAAACCTCATCTGATTTTATGACAGAGTGTGAGTATGACTAGAGTATGAAAAAACAAATAAATAAATAAACACAAACATGATATTTATTTTATTTTCATTGCACAGTTTCTTTAGCTCTAACTTATTAAAGTTTCTCAAGAGTTGGCAGAGCCTGCACACATCTACAAAAAAAGCCAATTCTGGTACGGTGCGCTGAAAGTAAAATAAAGTAAAAAAAAAGTAGTTCAGGAAAAACAAAGCCTCTTCAGAAGACAGGAGGTAACAACAGTAAATAGACACTCCTGCAGACACACAGACTCATGACATGTCCAGCAGTGGCTGAAGGTGAATCTCCACTGGGTATGTTAGCAGTTACTCACCCTGGTAGACCAGGTGGAATCCTCTGGAGCTGGACTGGCCTTTGGAGGTGAAACGGATCAGGATTTGGTTGGATGTCGCTAAGGGCAACGATTCACCTGAGGTGGAGACAAATTGTTAGTTGGTTTTTTTTTTTTGCAAAGCACTTCAGGAATTCATAAGCACTTATAACACGTCTAAGAACCTGATGAATCATTTCTGGTTCGAAAAAAAACCCCAAAAAACCCCCTCAAAAATACCAGTAAAATGATTCCGAATCACCTGCAGATATCACCTCCCTGTTTCCTATGTCTGGCTGTGTGCAATACATAATATAATTCCAAATTGTGTTTATCACCTGCTGTTTACGACTCCTCACAAACTCACTTTTACATCCACAGTATGGTGCACAGGGAGGACTCCAAAGTCACCTGAATAAAGGTTCACTCCTCAAAATTCATGACCAAAACTGGACTGCACTGACGTACAAATGTTTCAGCTACCTCGCTAACAATGAAAAGCTTTGTTGAGGAATAAGATATGGAACAGCCAAATATTCAATAATTTATGTTATATTTATCAGGAATTTACTTTAAATCATATGAGGAAACACAAACGCTGTCCCACTCCTGAAAAATCATAATCTGCTCTGATTGGTCAGTATCATATGCAGCTGTATTGCATATAGCAAAATTAAACTGGATGCAAAACTGCTACAGGTCCCTGAGAGTAGGTTATGTCATGGTATTTTTATTGGATTATTTTCCAGAAAATAAATTCTGACA
>JAPTGZ010000003.1:17607861-17619921 GCA_029814645.1 Fowleria isostigma
TATTTTCAACAAAATAAATTCTGACACCCCCCCAACAAAAAATAAAAAAAAAAAAAAAAAAACACTTCCAAAATAATTTTTTCTTCTCAAATTTGGGTCAGATACTGGTGTATAGATAATATATATAGCAAATTTAATTGTATATATGTATATATATTCAATGGGATTTCATTGTGACCAAGGGTTGATTATTATTATTATTTAGCAACATCAAATGGGAAAACAAAAAAAAAAAAAAAAAAATCTCATCAGTGATAAAAACCTTATGAACATTTAAAGTACTAAAATTAGCTAAATGTCTCATTTGTATTCTAATAAAGTATCTATTGTGTGAGGACATGCCGATATATCAGCCAGACATCAATCAGTATTGGCTAATATTTGCTGACATTGACCAATATCAGTATGATTGTATGAGATGTCTTTTCACTGATGCCAGAAGCAGATGAAATAAAAACTTTAATAAATGAAGGCCTGTACCATTGGTTTCTAGTCTGAATCCTTCCAATGTAAATCAAAACAACAGAGTAGTCAATAGCAGAAGGTTAAGTCATATAAACCCAAGTTGAAAAGAACAGAAAATAGAAAAATTAAGAAAACAGTCATCATCAGCTTCATAATGTGGCCTTTGTTTGTGCTGGTCTTTGTCTTGTTCAGTAAATTTTACCAGTCGAGAAATAATACTCATACTGTTGGATCTGCTTAGTGTTTGCTTAGTGGTGCAAAATTTGTTGCAGTGGTCTTTTTTTTTTTTTTTAATAAAATTATTCATGACTTAAGCTGGTCTCTGTTTAACTATTTATGTGCTTTTTGTTCGGACTGTATTCTGTTGTCCAACAATTAGTTCTGTTGTGCTTTTAGCTGATGTTCCTCTGGTTACATGGATGTATGGATGGGTATATTGTTACAAGTGTTGTGTATCATTACCATGGCAACACAGATGGAAAAGCAGGTTTAACCCATAAAGCCCCAAAAGCATCCACTGACCTGAAATGTTTTATATCTGTTGATCCACTACTCCTATCAATACATGTAAATAATGGGTGTCAAATGCAGTTTGTCATCTTTTCATGGTCATCAGATATGACCCATTTGGATGTTCAGAGGCTCCGTAGTGAACGTGGAAATACCATCATCATCTGCAATATTGAGTCACAAGTAAAACCCATGGATTTTGATCAATGGCAGCTGATGACAATGCTTGGTTTGTGTTGAGTTATGACATATTTTACTAAAAAAAAAGTCACTTTTTCTGCAGTTTTTTCTTTTTATATAACAACCCTCAACTTTAATCTGAGGTTTTATGATCATCTACATGATCAGTGAATTAAATATAGGATTATACCTGATTTATACTGATAAAATCCAATATACAGAGGATAATATCAGAATAAATGGTGATAAATCACTTAAGAAAGGGTACATATAGAGAAAATTTGATTTGGGAACTGACAGAAAAGGAGCACTGGGTCTTTATGGGAAGAAGCTACAATAGTAAACGCTGCTATATTTATATTTTCAATATTTCTTTGTTAAGGTGAGGATAAATAACACCCATAACAAATTAAAGAAACTACAATTCATATCAATGTCATTTTAAATATTGGTATCGTCCATAAATTTCCCATACGTAGGTCCATCCTTACTGTTGTGCCTCTCAGTCATAATATATTGTTGACGGTCTCTGCTGTGGATCTCATTACTCTGCGTCTGTTTGCTGTCACACTGCAGAAGGAGGTAGACATGCTTAACCCCCCAGACGACATCTGGACGCCTATGACGCCTCCAGTTTTTGCGTATGAATCCCTCTATCCCTTTAACCATGGTGTCCTAACGTAACTGCAACCGAACACTTCTTCCCTGCGTCACCACCGTCATTGTTCAGGTTCCACTGTATGATCCCCAAGGCATGCTGGGTAGTTTATTAGAGGAAGCCCTTGCCGCATGCTGTTGCGGTGACAGTGTTTCATAATTTGCTGTGCAGGCAGGTACTCATCCAGACACATCAAACACATGTCAGCATGTAACTTATCAAGCCTCTGGCCACTTTCCAGCTCCAAACCGCTTTGCCCTTAAAGTGATACACGACGCCGACACATGAAAGACTTCCAAGGACACGGACGTCTTTGGCAGGTGGTCAATAGTCAAAAATCAGGGGCGACTCAGTTGATCCGGGGTCAAACTGCAATAACCGCTGATCTAACCCACACATACAATTCTATATCTTAAGATTATTTTATGAATAATCATTTGTTTCTTTGTTTAATTGCTTTGTTTGTCATTTGTTTGTTTTTTTCCTTACTATGTCTCTTTATCTGCATCGTTTTTTGGAATTTAGATGTTTATGAGACCTTATAACAAAATCCAAACAAAAACTTTTGAAATATTATTCTGTAATGATATTTTTTTTGTATCATATTTGATACATTGTGGGTGGGTGTTTCTGGCAACTTTTTGCTCTCACCAATTAACTTTTGATACAAAAATAAACATTGTCAATAAAATTTTGAAAATGGAGAACATTTCATAATGACAGTAAAAATATAAATAATATGATAATGATTTAAATGTTCTTAAAAAGACTTCCTGAAAATGACCAAAGACCTTCCTGTAAAAATGTGTGTTGGATGATTTAACGATAGCGGCCATATTGAATGAGGGCAGAAAAAAACCTTTCTGTGGCTGCAGTGGGAGGATAATCCACGGGGGGGAAGAAAACCCCTATTGGGTCATATTCAAAAGGTTTTTAAGGAAAATAATAATCTTGTTGATTAAATAAAGGTCTCAGAACCTGTGTAGAAAATATGATACAAATAGTTTTATAGGATTGAATGCAGTTATTTTATATGTTCACCAAACTAAATTACACTAAGCCCACATTGTAATACTTTTTTTTTCATTTAGCTGGGACATTTATTTTATTTATTTTTCCCCTGTTCTATTCTTGGTTACAGTAGACAACAGCTTTGGATCATGGGCGTTGTTTCCACTAACGCTGATAATATAATATCATTCAATATAATATCACAGATTTATCGAGCATATGTCTACTGAATCTTAAATTGATGAATGTGAAAATATTGGACACTAGAACTGCAATCATTACACTGTTGCCCATAACTTTGGAATAATTTTCCTTTCAGACACATTCCTCTTTTAGTTCTTATTCATACACATCAGTAATGACTGAATACTGAGTCTTAGTTACACTTTATCAAGAACACATCTAGAGACGGGGCCGATTTGATCCAGTATCGGTATCAGGTTGCGATACCAATGTAATTTAGGGATCAGAAATTTCTGATCTATAAGCCATGTCTAGGCTTTAATGTTGTTTAATCTGCTGAAATGACCCCACAAGTGATTTCCTGCTGGCTGCCCTGCTAGCTGGCTGCAAACTGTGGAATGGTTTTCCTGAACGGTGGATGTCTCAATGTGACACAGAGTAATGAGACACGCCTCTGTTCAGGAAATCCATTCCACAGTTTGCAGCCAGCTAGCAGGTGAGCATTGAGCAGTACTATGGATAACCAACCTTTGATCACAAGTGTGAGGTACGCATGGCACAGACCGTGTAACTAACCCTTACACCCCCCTGTTGAATAAGCAGGACTGAAACCGGTCGACCCTCAAGTTGCCTTTTGGGAGATAAATGCATACATTTGTACATATCATACTTGCCCAGACGTTAAAAACTGTGGATCGGTGCATCCCTAAATGAATCACATGGTCACAATCATTTCATGAGATGAAATGAAGTAAAACATCTTTTATTCCAACTTTGTGGGCAACAGTGTATGTAAACACATTGATATAAAACGCCCATATTATGTATCTGCAGTGTCAGTTCCCCACATTATAGCACCACTTTTGCATGTTAAAACATGTCTGTAAGGTAATATTCACAACAGTCTACTACATAAATGCTTTTTATAAGTCCAAAGGCACCTTTTTTCTAATTTGTTGTGGTGACTATCAACATTTTTTTTTTCCACTTTAACTGAGTGTTTGGGGATCTTATTCAATTAGAGAATAATGATCAGTGAATAATTCAAAAACACCACATTAGTTGCCTTACTCCCATTATTACCTCCAGGTTATTACCTCTGTGGATATTTAATGTGGTAAAAATAAAGTTTAAGCAACTTTTCCACTTGTTTAATTGTACTTAAAACTCCTTGACCTTCTATGTGAATCCTTATGTGTAGCTTTTCATATGAAATATGCTATATAAATAAATAAAATAGAAAATAATTAACTGTTACTATTTTGAGGAGGAAATAAGTAATCTTTTTTTGTTTTGTTTTCGTTAACTACTCAAAGGCTGTGTGTTACAAGGCAATTTTCAGTAAGCAATTAAGCTGAGCAAATAATTGTTGAAAATGATCATTATTTGTGCCTATTTTTGCTTGTATGAATGTTCTGTCTATGCCAAAGGCTGTGGGTCGTCGAAAAATCTGCAGAGTTCAAGTTCATTTGCAATTTTGCTCTGGTTTTGTGATCTTTTCACTTAAAATATGAAACTGTAAAACACTGAGGAAAAAAAAGAACATGCTGTGAGTTCATACAGTGCTTTGAGCTAGTGTTGTTTAAAAGATTTACTTTTTTTTTTTTCCCCTTATTTTCAACAAACTACATTATCATAATACACTGGAGGACAGTGTTCACCTCTTTGTATCTTTTAAAACCAAATGTTTATTTTTTTGAGTTTAGATTTAGTTAATATTTTCAGTTCAGTATTCAAAAGAGAAATATCAGTGAGATGTTCTTCTACTAAAGAGAATTTGTAATCTGGTAAATAAATTTAAGCACGTTAACGATGGTTAAACTTAAATGCAGTAGTCTCCAACCACACATGAAATAACGGCTGAGAAAATTGCCTGGTTTGAAATTAGCTCACACATTTGCATTTAGATAAGGCTCTATGATTTCTTGATTTGGTTCTTTTGTCCTTTCTGTCGACATGTTCCAGCCCTTTCTTTTTATATTTCTACCTTTTATCGTTCATTTATTCAACTTCAACTTCCTCCCATTTAAAGCTTTTTTTTTTCCCTCAACCTCTGCTTTCTATAATTCACAATGATTGCTTTTTTTTTTAATTTTTATTTTTTTCCTTTTCAGAAAGAGTGATTTGTCTCACAAGACATGACAGTAATGAAAACACACTGTCATGTTTTATATACTGTAATTTGATTTCATGGTCAGCATAATCACAGCAAACTGCCTCATGTTTTGACTATGGTGAGTGTCTAACGGTTGATGAATACTATCTTTTGTGCCATTAAAACACTCATTATGTAACTATACACGTACTTTGCATAATGACAGTTGGTATCTGAATGAGTTCATAATGTGGTATATGAATGAGGGTGGGTTTTGGGCTTCTGCGTTATGTTTGTACAGTAGATGCAGGTCCGTGCTTCTGGATTATGTCTAATATATGCTTGTTATGCCTTCGTGCACTACTTCTTCAGTGGCTCTGTCTGTGTGGGCTAAGAGTGTCTCTTCCTCTGCCAAAGTGTGTCAGCTCTGCTCTGCCATGCCTGGTTAGAAAGCTCTGTGAACCTGCCGCCAGGAGTTTGCAGTTAATATAGCATCCTGTTTATTGAGCTGTAAACTGGATTTTCTGAGGCTGCCCTGGACACAAACCAAAGTAATCATTTTGCTTTTGTCAAACCACAGGTCTAGGGTGGCCGGCGATGTAGAGGGCCGCCCTAAACTTGGATGCCTTGTCATTCCAATTATCACTGAAGGATCAAGCGTTCGTATTCAAGACGCTTCTTTTGTACTTCATCAACAGGTTTGACATTTATCACGTCACCGCTTCGACAGAAAATATCTGCTGCCTGTCATTTTTTCTATTTCAGGTTCAGTAATATCTTCTCTTCTTTAGTACATGTGATCATTTCGATTTTCGTTTATGTGCACAGTATTTTTGGTTGGTCTATATTTGAAACACCTTGTGACCATAAGGTATATTTGTAAAACATTGTAAAGGCTTCACCATGTGGTGTCAAGTGTGTCGTTTTTAAACTGGTGCACATATGGTGTAGCACTGTGTGAGTCACAGGTAAAACAAGCTGCTGAGCTTTTCTTTTTGGGATTGCATTGTGTAGCCAGTATTTTGTGGTACCACAACACTGTCACATAAGTTTTTCACTGGTTTTAAGTAATAAGTTAAAAGATGACTACAATGTATTAGCCTGGGCAGCCACCCTCTTTTCTCAGTGTATTCCATACAGAGCAAATGGTCTGGAGTCAGGGGGGCTTGAATCCAAATATGAAGGCAGGATTAACGGGCACCAAGTAAACCAATCACATATAAGATGGATGTGACGCTTTTGTCAGAGAAACTTAAGAATACAGGATGTAATCTGTAATTCAATCCTTATTTTTGAATCAAACAACTGACAACAGTTGTAAAGAGATTGGAACTTGATCGGTGCGTACGGTGCACTGCGAAATACCCGTCCTCAAGACTTGTGATTGGCCCGGTATAAAATAGACTGGGGCATAATCCACAGTGAATGGAACAGTTCCAAACCATTTTCTCAGTAATGAATACACTGAGAAAACAGAATGGCTGGACAAGCTAACAGGTATGTGAGGGAGGAATTGCTAAAGAACTGCCAGCTGGTAAAATAAAAGCCAATAGACTGACCAGTGATCAAAAACCAAGAGTGGAAGACCTGTTTGATAGCAAGTATGATGTAGCATGACAACTTATCAAAGATAATTAGAAACTGAGATTGAGTAGTGTATCAGTTTTACAATAAGGTATTTTATTATAGCTTCAATAGGTTGAAATCAAGTTAAAAAACAATCCCATTGTTAAATAATGAGAATACACACCTTCACCTACAGTCTTGACAAGACTTTCTAAAGCTTGGAAACAAAGCCACAGATAGAATACGGAAATATAGCTCCTTCTGAGACCAGCAGAATTACAGTGTGTTGAAAGGTTATTTTGAAATTTTTGCCCAATGTCACTTAAATACTGTCTAATGAAGCTCTACAAAGAAAGATTTCAGCAGAATGTCTGAAAAAAATCCTAATAAAATGAATGCATAAAGTATTTCCCCAATGCTGTCACAAATACAGTAAAAATAAATAAAACAGATAAGTTTTTGTACATAAATTTAAGACTAACTCAGTTGCCCCAGTTCACCTGAGCTATTTCATGGTGGCAGAATGTGCAAACGGTGTGGCAAAAATAACACATTCAAATTCCTTCAGTGGAAAGTGGATAAAAATAATGGTAGAAACAAGAAAACAAATGGTAAATATCGGATTTACTAATTTTCCAGACTGGTTAAAAGTCAATGCTCATTGTATTCTAGTCACTGTACTTATTGTATATTCAAACTAAACACTTTTTTTTTCATAATAAGTACAAATAAAACACTGAGGGAAAAATCCCCAGGTTGGGTCAAAAACAACACAACCCTTTTCCAATCTGATGCATGTTTCTATTTAGAGAAAATCTGTGACGTACACGTTGTCATGTTATAAACATGTTCCTCTGTCCTTTGCCAGTTAACACTAAAATATGTCTAAAAATTACTGACTGATTTCACAATCTTTCATTTTAATGTTAGCACTAACTGTTATACTAAATGACCCCTTGAGACTTTAATTTCTGAAAACATAACAGCCAGGAAACCTAAAGAGGAAAATTAACTTGAAGAAACAGCTGCAAGTTTTAAAGTTTTCCTAATCGTATTATTGTAATAACTCTGCTTCAGGTTTATACTTTAGAATTCACATCACATACAGAGCTATTAATGCAGCTTGGAGCAGGTGACATACTTTCAGATGCACATGCTTAAAGTGCCTGGTTGCCACATTAATCATTAAAAATACTCGGTTTCCATTTCCTGGCTCTAACTCTGCTCTCACGTGTGTTTTTGTACATATCATGTGTATATGGTACATCTCAGGGTCTTGACAAGTGTGTCAACACAAATTCCACCATGTGCATGCGGGTCTTCAGCCTGTCTGGTGATGTGTTATCCCTACGTCTCTTTAGGCGCTTGTTGTCGCTGCTGAATTGTGTTACAGCTCAGTGGAGCCCACCTGGAGCCACAGCAGCTCCGACTGTGTCAGCAATTTGTCTCTGAGTTTAACAGAATTCCTGTGAACGGGATAAGGCCGAGACAGCATTTTATTGCGTCCCTTATCGTGTCAGAAGTAATGGTTTAGAGATCAAACAGTCGAATCACATCACAGTGGCTGATTACCTGTAAGTTCAGACTAAGATGCATATGAAACAAAAGCTGCTAATCTAGGGCTTGGCTGCTGTTACGCCCTCATGGAAATCATGGCTGCTTTCTTGTAGCTTGCTGATGGATTCCATATGCAGTATATATCTCCCATAATTATGCATTCATGCCCTGCAAAATCAGTCCAACTATGAAGGGTCCAAATATTCTTAAATGCAAAAAAAAAAAAAAAAATGTCTTGGGCAAGTAACTATTTTTGGTCATTTCCAACAGTTACAGTGAGTCTACAATCTCAGGTCAAGTGTAGTCTACAGGGTCTGTAAGGTCCACCTTTGCATGAACAGTGAGTGTACCTGCTTTGTTAGGTACCTTGAAGTAATGGTACTAATGTAAGAAATGATGTTCAAAGGAATAATGTGGATGTTGGCAGGTGTTTGCATTGACACGCATGTTGTTATAATGGTCTAAAATACAGGCTCCTTTCACCTTACATGTGTTTTTCTTGAACCAAATATAGCAACTTTATCAACCTTGATTTTATACATAACAACAGAAAATTTTGAAAAATGTCACCAAAGTAATAAAGTCATGTTATGTCCTTTAATAACACACTAAGGTTGACATTTTGAATTTCAAAGTATTTCTATGAGTGCCCTATAAAGCAGAGATCTTCAAAGGGGGTCCATAGAGGTACTGCAGGGGAGGTCGTGAAATGTTTGATTGACTATATAGTTTTTAACATTTTTAAAAATAATTTTACCGTTTTTTCTCCCCCACAAATTTAAATGTCTTTAAACATACATTAACATTAATCCAATATATTTCATCAAATGGATAAATAGAGGTAGAAAGTTATCTTTGAGTCAGAAATGCACACATCAACACATGAGCTTTCTCAATCTCGGCCCCTGTGTACTCAGCATGGACTAGACCTGTGATGAAGAAAGGTACATTTATACACTGAACTAAGCCCAGTTTGTTATAAAACAAAATTAAATACTATATATATATATATATACGTGTGTGTGTGTGTGTGTATAGCAGAGGTTCCATCTCTCCATCAGTTTGGGGGTCCTTGGCCTGAGAAAATGTTGAAGACCCTTGCTATAAAGGATGCGAGGAAAATAAGAGAAGAAAATTTTGCTTGGGTAGACTCCCCTAGTTACATTTGTGGATGTAAAATGAGAAAAAAAAAAAACCAAAAAACAAAAAAAAAACCCAAAACATCAATATTTATGCAAGCTGCACTGATGCATACAGAAAACACAAACAGTTCTTGAGAATTAATATTCTTAAATTGAAGAAGTTGTGCAAGTGGACTGCCTTGTAATAAGCAAAGCAATCATGCTCCTCGACTGGAGTTTTATGCAAACCATTGTTTCAATTTGTTGCTGGTTAAATTTAGGTCAGGATTAGCTAGAATATCTTATTAAGATAAAGTTGAATATACTGTATTTTACTGAAGTGAGATTGCTTTTCTAATGAAAAATAAAAAACAAGCTTGGCATTATTATTTTTCTTTTTATAAAAGCAAGATTAATTTGCCACTAAAGTAGCTGCTTAGCTTTCTTGAAATTGTTTCCTTTTTTTTTTTTTTTCAGAATCTACATGCATGCAAGCATCTGAATATGAATGTCTTGTGCTGTGTTTTTTTTAAGTACCTGTGTGTGCTCCAGAGAGGGAGCTCAGAACACGGGAGTGCTGCGTCGCTCCATCATAAACCTCCACAATGTCATTCAAAGCTGTCTGAAAGAAGGCAAACTGGCTGAAGACCACTAAAAGGAAAAATAGAGAGGAAAATTTCACATCAGTGGGGTGCAAAATTGCTTCAATTTAGTGACAGCATCGCGGTTGAACTGAAAACTCCACAATTTGAAATGAAACAAATTCCGTTAAAATCCTGTAGTCAAAAGAATATTATCAACAGCAATTTCAATCAAAATGTCATTATTATAGCAGCATAGATAATAGGACCACATATAACACACAGATGATATAAAGGGGGGTGGGGGGTGGGGGGACTCAACAATCCTTTCTTGGCCTGATGGCTTGTCAGTAGATGAAAGGCTCCAGTAACAGCAGCCAATCTTTTGTACAGTCTGCGACTAAAGCTCCACTATGGTGCTTTCATCCTTTCAGCCCCTATTTCGACCACTATTCTCCCTGAGTATATTGACCCTTTTCATATCCAATCTATGTCTAGTTTACTTGTGGCTAATATTGTGTTTAAAAGCCAAGGAGAACGCAACAGGGCAGGATGAATACACCACTAGTGCCCTCCATTACATGTAAAAGCAGGGAGTTCAGCACTTGCTCGACTGTGACTCACCGTATTCTCCTACTCATCTTTCCTCTACCTTTATGTCTGCACACTCTTCATCTCTAGCCATGATACTGAGAAGAGGAGCCGGCGCGGTGCCACCCATTCTGCCCTGCGCTATGAGAAAAATAGCCTTTCATTAGGACTGGTGCATCAGCCTAATGAGAGGTGGCAAGAATGGAAGCGAGAGCATTTGTGGCAACAAAGTGTGTTGCCTTGGGCCTCGCTGTCATTTTCCAGGAAAATGCAAATGTGGGCTTTAATTATTTCAGTTTCCTCCCTCTTGCTTTGACTTTGCTGAATGAAATATGCTGCTGAGCGGGGTCAGTGAAGGATGGCTGGCCCGGTCATTTGTTTTGGAACGGCGCCGGACCTCCGAACAGGCGCGTCATGACCGAGACTTCCAGGAAGACATGGAGGTGAAGTAGCCTAAAGCCAAACACATGCCAGCCACCACCGTTCAGAGTAATTTAACAGTGAAAGGATGTGATCTTTGCTTTAGAGAGGCACAGTGTTGATAAGTCATTAAGGAGCTGGAGGAAACAGAAAGAGCTCCAATGAAAGGAAGAGACGGACTGTGTGCAGGTGTGGGAAACATGTTGGCTTCTCAATTTTTTCTTCTTCTTCTTCTGATGTGTGTGTTCTTATTTTTATTTGCTTTTTACTTTATTTACTGATACTATTCATTAGACATATTTACATTTTTTAAGTACTCATTTCAAACATTAAACATGGGGCCAATCCTGCACTTCGATGAGGTTAAGAAGTATATCCTTATTCAGAGAGATTTTATAGAAATTTTGAAGCTGTAATAATGAATAAGTGATTTTTGACAGTTTATGACCTAAGGACAGTTGTTTTATTGCATGTGTTTACTTTTTAGCAATGGATGTGTTATAACAAGAGGGGTGGCTGTTGTCACGGCAACCGACGAGGAGGTGATGATGTTGTCCAATAATATATGAAGGTTGAAATTTTGAATTTCAGAGTTTTTCACTGAATGCTCTATAAAGAGTTAAACTCCCAGATACGTCAATACATTTCTGAATAATTTCAATACAAGTCATTATCTGTTGTATTTAATTAGTACTAATTTCTCTTTATTGAATACGTTTGTGTATTGTACATTGTGTTAAAGTTAGTTTTGGTGTACTAGTGCATGTTTACAGTTAATTTCTTTGACTTCATTACAACCATACATGTTTTTAACAGTGAAACTGGGGGAGAGGATAAATAAGTTTTACATCTTGTCACTCCCTTTCAGGCTACTAAGGTTGTATTTTAGTAATGAACTACCATATGTATTTATGTATTATGTATATTGTGTACACATAATGTTTAAAATCAATGTTTTTTTTTATTTCTCTATGTATTTTATTATTTTGTTTTGTATAAACTTCTTTATGTATGTGGTGTTTACAATGAGTTCTCTATGTATGTCTGTGTACATATGATGAAATGTTTCTAATGAGTATTATACATGGAGTGCACAAGCTTGAAATAAACAATAAAAATTAA
>JAPTGZ010000003.1:17637889-17656896 GCA_029814645.1 Fowleria isostigma
TGTGTGTGTGTGTGTGTGTGTGTGTGTGTGTGTGTGTGTGTGTGTGTGTGTGTGTGTGTGTGTGTGTGTGTGAGTCAGCTTCACTGTAGTGGATTCATAATGATGTACTGCCCAGATTTGTATGTGTGGGCATGTTTAAGTATGTGTTTTAGACAAAGTCAGCGGGAATAAAGGGATAAAATGTGGTATTTTACAGCAGACGAGGATAGATAAGAGTGGCTGACCTGTTCTATTTGGTATAAGTAATTTATTACACTGAATGAGGTTTTTCAGCAACTTTATCTTGCAGCAAAGTCTGAAGTACTTATAGAAAATTCTTTTTCTTCTTTTTTCTTCCTTTCAATAATCCATGCCTTCAAATAAGGGGATACAACACTGCATTGAGGTGGTGCAAAATAAAGGAAAAAGCAGCTCACCTGCTTCACAAGCAGAGTAAGCATTTATCACTATGGTTTCCTTTCTCCACATATACTACAGAAGAAGACAAAAGGAGTCTTTAATAGTGTGTGTTGCATAAAGATGCTGTTCACTGCTCACTGGGGAGAACACTACTGACATTCTGCTACTGCAGCTAAGTGAGAAAACACACATAAAATGATACAATATCCATAACCCAAAGCAAAGTGAATGTTCTGATATTTCACGGTGGTAAAATACTGATGCAGCAGTTGCAGCCGGGTTCGGAAGTTTACACACACCTCGGATTACTTGCATTTAAAATCAAGTTTGCACAATTCTCAATATTTCAGCATTTATTTCCATATTCACTTAGTGTAACATATTTATTTTGATAAGCCAATAAAGGCTATGCTATTCTATTCTAATGTGAGAGAGTAGAGAGAAATCCTAATTTCACCGTCTCAGAGGGTGGCCATTTCTGGAAGCTTCTGAAAATTGGTTCGATGACTTTAGAAAGTTCCGACTGGCTGATTGCCACAACTCTGAGTCAGCTCAAGTTGTACCTGCGGTTGTATTTTAGAAGGTCCCATTTGCGCATCATTATGGCAGTACTTTAAAGAGATCAGCCAAACGCTTTAAAAATGATACACTTCTAGAAGCCGGGTTTGTAATTTAGGGAAAATGTCCAAACATTTGAAGGTACTGGGAAAAAAGAAGACCGAGAACCGTAAACGAAAGAAGCATGACCGCAGATCATGATGTGGGGCTCATTCACCGATGCAGACTATATACAGGGGTCCTACAGGTTTCTACAACTTAAATTTCAGACTTTTTAGGACCTTTTTAAGACTACTTAGAATAAAATTTAATGCCCACTTAACAGCCAAACATAACAACAAAAGACCCGTTGTTCACTTCCAAAACAAGCTCTGTTTTGACGTACACTGCTGATCCAAATTTAGTTATGTAAGCAACACACACATGAACTGTACGGACAGACACATACACACACATGGTTTTGTTTAGCTTTTAACTGGTGTTGTGGTTATGTGGATGTGTAGCATGTGTAAATTGCCATAAGTGTCATGTAGCATTACTATGGCAACACAGGCCCAACATCTTAGGAAGCTAATCAAACGGAACACTGGTTTGGTAACGTAGAAAGGTTTGTGCATGTGAATACTGTATGAAAGGCTGCTTCAAGCATCTGATTCACAAGTCAAAAAGTCAGTGTGAACTTTTGAACCTCTGAGAACTTGATCAAATAAACGCAGCCTGAATTAAAACAGCTTTTATTCTGAAAAGGTCTCATCATTAAAATAAAGTCGGTATACTATGTAAACCATGAAAAAACAATAGAATTTATCAAAGTTCAACATGTTGAAGTGTAATATTTGCCTGGTCCGACTATAGAAAATGCTGGTATTTGTGGTACAGGTATCTTTATCACACATACAGTAGTCTACACACACACACACACTGCCTTGAGGTACTGATGATGCAGAGGAGAAACAGCAACCCAAAGATATGTCGAGTTTAGCAACAAGTTCCCACCGCTTCTGCATAATTGGTGTCAGACTCTGATTCCCATACTGTGTGATGTGCGAGCAGCAGCCAGAGGCTACTCAACAATACGCCGCATGTGTGGATACTGTACATAACCTACTTGACAAGTCCTGTCGTAAGGCTTATGAAAGAAGTGCGTATAAAACAAACAGATGCAGACAGGCGTACCGGCGCGCATTCACATGTGCTGATGGGAAGGTGTTAAAGGGTTGTGGTATGTTGCACGGTCATAGCTAACAGCCCCGCCTGGGAAACAGATGCAGAAACGGAGACGTGCATACATACACAACGCACATTAACCTCATTATCTCACAAAGCAGTGCATTATGCTGTAGGTTTCATCACTGTAGCAGCAGCATTGATGCTCAACTCATTCACTGTTATCATCCTTCTGCTTATATTTTCCTTGCTAACGTTCAGTGAAGCAAAGATAATACCACGGAATATACGGCGTAATGACTGTACATGGGTAAGAATAGTAATATTCATTAAGAGTTCTGATGTGCTTTAATAATACTGCCTAAATTTTTATTATGAATGCACAAATTTGTCTTTTTTTTTTCTTCCACTGCAGCACAAAACCCCCAAACCAATCATTTATTATAGTCTTTTCAGAGTAACAGAAGACACCCATTTAATGAGAAGACGCATTCAATTTGTTTGGAGTGGCACCAGATTAAAGCTTAGATGCCAGAGAGAGAGAAATGTGAATGCTGATAATCAACCAGCATGTGTTCAAGGCTGCACATAGAAATCTATGAGATAGAGTTATTATATCTAGTGAAAAGTAAAATGACTGAAACAAAGAGTGAAAAAAATTATCAGAAAAACATGACAAAAAAAACATAGTCAGCTTTGTTTTGCCCAGGTTTTCAGCGATGCATTAGCTTTGTGTGTTACATTAATTACACAATGGTTTTGTGAATGGTGTTTCATAGATTCTTTTTTAATTTTCACCTTCTTCAGCTTCTAAAAATCAAAGAGATATTTGTAATACCTGAAAAAAAGATGAAAATGAATAAAAAAACTAGCCATTTCTACAAAATAAAAATAAGGCTATGTATGTATCGTGAAACTAAATCTAAACCAAAATTTAAAAAAAAAAGAGTAAATAAATAAAATAGAAAAAAAATCTAAAAAAAAAAAAAAAGCTACATTTCATGGTAATAATCATAACTCTGAAAATAAGTTGTGCAATTCATATTTAAATTAATATGAAGTCATTGTAGTGTATAGCTTTAATGTCCTTTTATGTTTTGACAATTAATGTACATTCCATCCAATCCCATCACTTTATTTTCATTAAAACCAAACTGAAAACTGGATAAAATAAAAACTGCATTCCTAAAGTTTTAAAATCGTATTTATACACACATACATGTTTATTTCTATGTGATGGTGGGTGTGTAATATCAGTTTAAAAAAACACAGCATCACCAACTCAGGAATAGTTCAGTAAACATAATTAAAAGTGTAAATTCTGGGGACAGAGCGCTAACCCACTCATCTCCCACTCCTGTCCCTGTTAGTCCCTGCACTTTCAACCAGCAAAGGTTATGTTCAAAGGTCTCGGTCCCTGTCATGTCAGCGCCTACGGCAGCCCGGATGCTTGTTATGCAAATTAAGCTATGAAACCCAGAGGTACTAAGGCCTTATTACCTACGCTCCACCTCTCCAGACTCACGCAGGAAGGGGCTGTGTTTTATGGATTTGCCGGTATGAATAAAACAAAACGTGTATGTTTTATAATATTTGTACACGTGTACCTTCTGGCGTGGAGATTTAATGTGCAGCATGTGTGTGTGCATATTGATGCATACGAGGATGCGAGTGCGTTGTTGAAGACGGTCCAGGGGATTTGCATGAGTGATGGCGGAATCAAACGCCAGTCATGTGCTGATGGGCCTCGTGTCGTAACGCAGCCTTCAGGACCGTCAGACAATGAATGACGTCGTGTTCTATTTCAAGATTTACTCGTCAAAAGACGGATGGACAGGTGGGTGGATAAGAAGAGACACAGTCAGAGAGAGCAGAAGGTGAGGGAGGGAAAGGAAACAAGAGA
The DNA here is from genome assembly GCA_029814645.1 of Fowleria isostigma. Lineage (NCBI taxonomy): Eukaryota > Metazoa > Chordata > Actinopteri > Kurtiformes > Apogonidae > Fowleria > Fowleria isostigma. The sequence goes on from JAPTGZ010000003.1 coordinate 17,641,917, forward strand.
TGTTAATCATTGCCATATTGCCAGAAAGAAGAGGCTGGTGGCTGATGGAGAGGCTGAGGAAGCGTGGAACGGATGGGGAAGGGGGACTAGCACACATAGGATGAATACGGGGAGGATGTTAGTGTAATTGGTTCCTCTTTATCTCTCCTTCAAGTTCACTGACAGTAAAGACAGGAAAAAGAAAGTGAGGGAAAGCAGAAGAGATATTGACATCGGCCTGTATAAACCTCTACAGCAGGCGTGTCAAACTCATTTTAGTTCAGGGGCCACATTCAGCTCAGTTTGATCTCCAGTGGGCCGGATCAGTGAAATAACAGTAAAATAGCATAGAAACAATGACAAGTCTGGATTTTTCTTTGTTCTACTCAAACAAAAATAACATGAAATTATGAAAAAAAAATTACATTTACAGGCTATTTAAACAAAATAGATGTGAATAATTTTGAAAAACTGAAATCTCTTAAGAAAAATAAGTGTAATTTTAACAATAATATGCCTCAACTTATCACATTACAAATACATGTGCATTATAGATCACATCTACAAAGGCACAAAACATTTAGTAAAAGGAAGAATATTGTTGGACTTGCACTATATTTTCTTTAGACATTTCAGGTTGTTCATATTTGTTCAGGTGCTCAAGGCTTTTTAATGGAAATATTTTCAGAATGTAATGGGATTTTTTTGGGCCAAAAGATGGAGGAGTGGAGAGCACTTATGCCTCACCAGAAGAAGATCCTGGGTTCAATTCCAACACCAGTCAATGGGGGTGGGACCTTTCTGTGTGGATTTTGCATGTTCTCCCTGTATCTGTGAGGGTTCTCTCCAGGTATTTAGGTACTAGGTCAGGGGTGGCCAACCCTGGTCCTGGAATGCCACAATCCTGCATGTTTTAGATGTTTCCCTCTTCCAACACACCTGATTCAAATGATAGGTCTATCATCCAGCTCTGCAGAAGCCTGAAGATGCCCGTCAGGTGTGTTGGCAGAGGGAAACATCTAAAACATGCAGGACTGTGGCTCTCCAGGACCAGGGTGGCCATCCCTGTACTAGGTAGTGGGTGCGGCTACTCACACTGGTGTATGAATACATATGAATGTTTGGTGGTGGTAAGAACGGTCGTAGGTGCGGATTGGCGCACACATTTCTGTTAGTCTACCCCAGGACATCAAAATGTGAATGAATAATGGATTCATTGTACGTGCTTAGAGTATTCCTTAATAGAAAAGCACTATATACATCAAATATATTATCATTATTATTATTATTATTACTCTAGCTTCCTCACAGCATCCAAAGACATGCATTGATAGGTTAATTGGTTAATCCTAAATTGCCCATAGGTGTTAAAGTGAGAGTGACTGTTTGTCTCTGTTTTCGCCTGTGATGATCTACTGACTCATCCAGGTTGTACCCGCCTTCGCCCTTAATAGGCTCCAGTGACCCCTGCAACCCTAGTGAGGATAAAGCAGGTTCACAAAATGAATGAATGAATCTAATGTTAATTTTTTGCACTGAAACAAGAAGAAAACCTTGAGTCATCATTTATGTTTTATTATGCTGTTTTACTTCAGATTACAACCGGTCAGTATGTGGAACCTGAACTAAAATGACTTCAACACCCTTGACTATTAATATCTTCAGTGTAAGTTTTGCACTTTGCAAATTTATCTCGGGGCCAGATTGGAACATTTGGCAGACCGCATGTTTGACCCCCTGCTCTATAGAGACTGTAGCTTAATCTTATTTGAGACTCAGTCTTCGTTTTATTTTTTTGTTTGTTTTTTTTGCTTGTTTTTGTTTAACTTTTTATGTCTTTTTAAATTTTATGTAATTATATATCTTTCCTGAAAACCAGTTATGCAATCAAATACTAACTCCTGTGTGTATCATGTGACTAAAACAAACAGAAAAGAAAACACGGAATGTCTAAAAGCACTTTTTTTTTTTTTTTATATTTGTCCAAACAAATGTACCTTTACTTGTACTGGGCATTAAAATAAACACGGAATGTAAGAAAACATAGGGTGGTCTAATATTTTTATTTGTGTCTGTATGTTTTAAATGGAAAACTATCAATATTTTACCCAATAAGGGATAAAATGAGCCTCAAATAACTAGTGACTCTAAGAAAATATGTTCATACTTAGCTAAAAACTGCCAAAAACTGTTATTGCAAACTTAGTATCGCCTACATTTAACTGAGCAGCAAAAACTATGAAGAGAAATGTACATTATTCAGAGACGACATGATTTGTTTGTTTTCTGTCGACTCCTTTAACAATATCAGCAGGTTGTGATGACAGCATTATTAAAGATTCAGGCACCGTCAGCACTTGAGTATGTTTAAGAAAACAGACCAAGTCCACAAAGATCGGATTAAAAATGACTGAATGGATTTATTAATATTTAAGTAAGATCATGACCTTCTTCTAACCTGAACCCAAATGATGTTATCTGTTAGAAATCCAACTCAACCACCTCTATCCCCATCGAGGAAATATGAAAAAAAAGTAGCTGATTCTCAAATGACAACTTCCTTTGAGATTATGTGTATCTGTGGTTTGCAGAAAGGTACAAAGGCAACATTTCAACATCCAGGCGTCTGGGTTGCCTGTTCCCTTCCTTCCTGATTTGTCTTTGTGCTTTGTGCTGTAGACCCTGTCAACACAACTACCTCAAGAGTGTGTGAAGCAGTGTGTATGTGTGTGTGTAAATGTTTAGCCTCTGTAAATGTGAGCAAAAGACTTCACAGCTAGTCACACAACTTGTTCACATCAGAGGAACTAAGAGAAGTGTTACACATTCCAGTGGGGAAAAGTCCATTTAGAGACAACTTTTCCACTTAACACAAATGCTTGGGGTTTGAGGTGGAATGGCTGGGGGATGTGAGATGAATTAGATGACAGGTTGAGATAAAGGGAAGTCACTGTGTGTCACTTAGGGAAAGGAATTTTGGGGCTCTGTGTGCGATTAACATTTTGTGGAATCATAGGCAGGCGTTTTTTGAAGTTTTCAGCTGAGGGCTCTCCTTTACTCTTGTCCCCCCTCCCCCCTCTTAACAAGATAAAATAGTTCAATCAGGTGTCAGAGGAATCGCCTCAAGGAGATGAGATGGGGAAGAGAGGGATGGAGAGATTTCTCAGTTCTCTTTTGATTTTGCCTTAACTATTTTGTATTCATATGAGAGAAATAGAGAGAGAGAAACGGGGAGTGCTGTGACTCCCTCGTATGAATACAAAACAGAGTAGCTGCAATCATGAGTCCTGTAGGGAGTCGTCACAATAGAGTTGGTCTGCATGAAGATGATAAATAAGTAAGTATGCAGGGGGCTGTATGTACTACCAATGTGTGTATGTGACAGGAAAAAAAGACAGAAGAGAGATGCCAAGTCTTTGCATATTTGCAACTGCCTAAATCCTCACAACTCACTGAGAGTGAGTCTTCTTAAGCAACGGCGCGGGGAAGGCACACCTTATTAAGTGTGAACGTGGCCGCTGTGGAACTGTCCCAGTGGGACGCCATCCATTGGTTTGTGGACTGCCATTTAGCAATAGCACCTTGGTCATCAACTTGTTTTATTTATTTTTTTTGCAGCCTGAAGTGGCCATATATGGCCAGCATGGAGCTGGGAGAGTACAGTTTCAGAAAAATTATTAGGCAATCAAAAGTCATCAAAAACAATGATTATGCAATCAACTAATAACTCCTGTGTGAATCATGTGACTAAAACAGACAGAAAAGAAAACATAGAATGTCTAAAAGTATTTTTTCTCAGTACAATGCCATACCTATTGATGTAAGAACTTGTGTGATTTTGGTTATTATCAAGAAAACAATGAAAGATGGATAGATATAAGCTCTAAAATTAAACTCTTATGAGCTATTTTTGTTGTTATCAGTATGTTTGTCCAAACAAATGTACCTTTAGTTGTACCAAATGAACAACAAATTGAAACAAATATAAGATTGTCTAATTTTTTTTTTTCTATGACCGTGTAAGGGGGTGAATAGGTGAAACTTTCCAAGCTAGTGATACCTCTAGGTTAATGAAGAAACCAAACACATGCTGATGTGAAATATCAACAACACACAGTTTTGTAACAGTAATGTGAACTTTGAGTAATATATATTTGCTATAGCAGCCAAGCTGGCTAAAATGAAACAGTTATTGATTGCTAAAATTAGCGGCTTCCTATGCTGACAAATACTATTCAAGTACCTGTTATTTTGATCAAACATGTATGTAACAAAATCCTTTCTCTTGTTAGTGTAAGTCCTCAACCGTAACTATAACAGAACTGTTTCATGAACAAAGTATGTTTTATTCAGTAAACACAGTCTCAGTTTAACTCCATAGGGAAGCCAGCTGTCAGTCACATGTCAGGCAGCTAGCCACCTGTGACGACGCCCACCTACCTATCAATCAAAGTGGTGCTAACCCCAATTATGCATGACTATCATATAATTTAAGGTAACTTATGTTAAAATTTTCAAGGAGCATATACTGAGATGAAAATGTACTATGGTTACCAGAACACAATTTCGATCTCCACATGCTTGTCAAGGTTAGTTCTGGTGTGAGGCTGGGCTTTTAAAACCTTTACCTGCATTATAAGAACTGGAATTTGAAAAAAACAACAACAACTGCCTGTATCTTACCGTGTCTTTGTGGGTATTTCAATCTTTGCCTCCCATCTATTTTTTTCCTTCTATCAATAAATCCAATAAGTCTGGCCTTTGACATCTTATTTCGATATCTACTGTCATTTGGCACAGCCCCTCTCACAGGCACAGTATGGTTTGATTAGTGTGCTACCTTCAGCTACACCATTTGATATACAAGGAATCCCTGGACTAATGCATTGCAAATTCTTCTCAATAATGAATTGCATGGGTAGGATCAAAGGCACGGATGTGGAACATACCTTGCAGAGGAGTGCAAGGCAGCCCGAGGTACTGAGAGCACTAATGAATCTAAACTAGTAATCATGAGGGACCTAAGAATGTCAGATGTACAAACTATGGGACACTATTCACATACAAATACAATCATGCAAACTGCCACTTAAAGCAACACATTGGAGGCAAAATTAGATGGTAAGAAAAACGCAGTGCACTGTCTTTAAAAATAAGGTTTTATGCAGTAAGAATATAATAAAAGTGGGACAATAGTTTGGTAATAAATGGTAGGATGTTTAACCCTTTAAAAACTCAGACAAATGAAAAGTCTTGCAAGTAAAAAAAAAAGGTAATTAGCATGTTATACTGTCGAAATTCCCTTCTTTTGTTTTATAAGAAATCTCTTGCCATAAAAATGATATGGAGAATCGATTATCAATGAATAAGTTTGATTAAATTACAATTACTGTCAAATAATTGTCCCTTTCCATGTTGGTATCTGAACCTAATCGTGGCGTTGATGGGTTAGAATCACTTAAGGGGCATGGTGGAGTCTGTTTAGCCCACATGCTGTGGGTTGCCTGGTTGCGGGAGTGGTACTTCCATCAGCAGGAGGAGGCTCGTATGTCGGGTCGGTATCGGTCCAGTCCTGGATGGAGTGTTTTCCCTGGAGGTCGGTCTAGTTCACGGTCATCTGGACTATCTGGTCAGTGACACAGAAGTTGAAAACATTCTCCAGGCTCCTGATCCGGGCCACAGTATATAAGGTGGGTCCTGAGGTCATCCCTGGGGGGGGCGGGGGTTTGGTTACAGCATCCATCCCCTGTGTGAACGTCCTCCATGCTGAAATCTGGCTCCATGATGTCAGGTAGCGATGTAAAGTTAGATCCATTTATTTAATTTTATTTCCCTGCAGAATTTATTTTGTTATATTCCATATATGTCATTGCCTGGACTGTATCCCTAATGGTACAATAAATCAATCATTGAGGAATATGACATGCTTTTTTTTTTTCTTGTAGTAGATAAGCAATATTAAGCTTATATTCTTATAGACCCGATTAGAAATTCTACAAATTCAGGTTCTAATCAAGTAATCGTTAATGGTCAACCAACTAATTAATTGATAATTTGTATCTCTAATGTGGAGTGATACCTGGAGACACTTGAGGTAGTTTCAGTGTAAACACCCCCCCCCAAAAAAAAAAAAAAAAAAAAGTCATTACAGTTCTCATAAATATACAGCTTGAAAGTAGAGCAGAGATCTGAAAAGAACTTGGTGAAGCTGGTGGGTGTCATGCATTGCCATATTTTCAAGGAACATCATTTTTGTGATGTATCATGAAAGACGGCAGTCAAGTTGTCTTGGCTCTCAGTATTTGGTTTGGTTGAATATAAAACTACCATGAAATCAAACAGAAAAAAGTAGTTTTGTATTTTACTACTACTCTTATTCATGGTTATTACACAAGAAGTATCACGTGTTTCCAGAAATCACTCCATCATCTCATTTGACCACATTTTTTAGTCTGTTCCAGCAGATATGAAATGATTTAAATAAGTAAAATTTCAAAGTGTGATTTCAGCTTGGTTTTTGTCACTAAATCAGAGCAGCTGTTTCACTCACTCAAGACTCGCCTGAATCTGAGAGGCCTTTTCACAAGTAAGAGTCAAGATGACATACAATTACTGATGTCTGCAGGCTTTACCCAAACATAGATGGTAAAGGGTTTGCATTAAGAAAAAAATAGAATGTATAATATATTTTTTTAATTCTTTTTTAATCACTCCTAGTTAAGAATAAACGCTTTAGCCTAATAGTGTAATTTTAAAGTCAATGAAGAGAAGAGCCACACAAGTAAATATAGCACATACATGCAAATACCATTATGATTTTCAATTACAGTGGAGATACGATCTTCTAGGAATGGGAAGATTATTGCAAGAAACATCACAAGTGTTTTCAAAAATCCCCCTCATTTGACCACATTTTTTAGTCTGTTCCAGCAGACATGAAGTGATTTTTAAATCAAAGTGTGATTTTCAGCTCGACTTTTGTGACTAAATCAGAGCAGCTGTTTCACTCACTCAAGACTCGCCTGAATCCAAGAGGCCTTTTCACAAGTAAGAGTCAAGATGACACACAATTACTGATGTCTGCAGGCTTTACCCAAACACAGATGGGAAAGGGTTTGCATTAAGAAAAATATAATGTGTAATATCTTTTTATTCTTTTTTAATCACTCCTAGTTAAGACTAGACACTTGAGAATAATAGTTTCATTTTAAAGCCAATGAACTGAAGAGCCACACAACAAGTAAATATAGCACATACATGTAAATACCATTATGATTTTCAATTACAGTGGAGATATGATCTTGTAGGAATTGTAGGATTACAGCCCTAAACCATCTATTGTGCTGTTTCACATGTACAGTTTTATACATGCACTTATGGATTTAACAGTATTCTCTGAGCAGTGTGCCCTGAGCACCATTTTCTCAAGCACAGAGGCTTATAAGATTATATTAGTTTACATTACTGCCTCATGATGCTGCATAAATGCTGCTAATATCATGAGGGTATGTCAGTACAATTTAACTCCTTAAGTACAGGCTTGTGCCTTATTGTGCAGTCTAGTACAGAGCTCATTATAAAAATGGCTCTTAATATACATATATAACATGCTAACTGTTACACTAATACATGTAGTCAACATGTCTAGGTTCCACGTATTACGATAGTGAAGTATTTATTATTTTTATACTGTAATATAATTAAACACATGCACAATTAAACACAAAAGGCAGTGTATTATGTTATGTATATGGAGAGCATTTTGATGATTTTGACACACAGGAGGTGAGAGGTGTTTTTTTTAATCAAAAGAAATAATGACGCATAGGGTTAGAATTAAAGATGTAAATTTGGTTGAGGAGATCAGGGCGAAGAAAAACATGCAAATATCTGGTCAACATCTTCTTATGCAAATTGAATGTGCATCTGTTCTTTCTTCTAAAAGGACACTTCATCTCCACCAACGCACCGCATTTCCTCAAATGAAAACCAGTAATTGGCTAAATGCTGCATCTACAATAATGGGCAGGAGTGTGGTCAAAATAAACAAATGTGAAACAGGCCAACCCCAAAATAAAGGCCAGAGGAAACACAAAAGTGGACAGGCGGGTAGGTGGATGCACATGTTTCAATAGGGCAGTAACTTCAACAGGATGAAATGGAATGACAACAAAGCTTCGTTCTAAAATATGACTGATTATACTTAATTAACAGAGGGCATATCAGATAAAGGTCTAGCCTCTAATATAAGTGTGCTTCAGATACCTCCCGCTGTTGAGGTAAATAAAGGCCACAACCAGTGTTTGAGGAAATGGGCTGAATGAAAGTACTCTAATCATTTATTTAATGTATGCATAAAAATAACCAAAAATAGCCTAAATACACACAAAGTGTATGAACAAAGGCAAATAAAACAGCATGAAATCCTCACTGACAGCGGTGACAAATGAAGCATGGAACTAATTTATCCTCAAATTGTACCGGGGTCAGACATTTGGCTGATTCAGTGAAGAAAATGAGGCAGAAATGGCGGCTCACCAACATTGACTGTATTGCCTGGTAATGCTCCCAAGGTGAGTTTATCTTGAGGCGCTTACCAGTCGCAGCACAAAAACCAATAACCTTAGGAAGCCAAAGAACGCATTCAACAAATTACATCACCCCGCACTTATGGAAACATCTGCTGATTCCCTGAGGACGAGGTGCAGTGTGGAGGAAGGATGTGTGGGCCGCAACAGCCAATGGAGCTGCTTCATAATGGCAGGGCATCAAGATGGATGGGAGTTTTAGGGTGATTATGTTTTAAATACCAGTATTCTGGATTTTTTTTTTCTTGTTAAATAACAGAATAGAAATAGTGCTCAAGCGTAACCTAAAACTGTTTAAATCAGCACCCATAAATCTGACACCTACAGAATTTCTTCGGCTCAGAAAGGTTAAACACATAAAATAAATACAAAGGCCAAAACTAAGTTAAAATAATACTTGACTTTCTCTGGTGTAGTATTAAAAACCCAGAGGCTCTGATGGGGCATTTCCTTTTACCCAGTAGTAACTCAACTATTGGCCAACAGCAGCTCACTGAAGATTGATTACACAGCAGCCTGTGAAAGTGATGAATACCACTGCAAAAAGGGGGGACTAAATTGGAAGTATATTGAAAGGTGGGAGATTGAAGGAAACCTGGAAAAGGACAATGTAATCAGAAAACTAGAAAGCACACAAAAGGAAACCAAGTGTTGTTCAGACCTAATAGTGCTTCCAGGGGCGGCCTCGATGCTCCAGATGCAGTGTAAGTTGTGCTCATACGGAGCTGGGTAACCCGGAGACAGGATGCGACCGGTGGGCTCATCCTTGATGGCGCCGCCACATTCGGCTACGGAAGGAAGAGGAGACGAGAAGAGGAGGTGAGCTCAGAAAAAGAAGACGTGCAAATTAAGTACAAGGTTGTTGATTGGATGTCTTTGAAAGCCAGATTAATAAAATAGAGCAGCAAGGTTAACATCCCTAACAAACCAGACTTTGCTCCACCCCACTTCCAGTAAAGTGCACCACATCAGTTTCCTCTCATCATTATTAATTATTGACATAGCAGTCACATGCTCAGATGTGATGTGCTTCATCATCTTGTTTGCAATTTGATTGATAGGAGGGAGAGCAGCCAACTCAATATACTCTATGTGTATCTCCTTCTTGGCTGAGTACAGGCAATTCACCATCGCAGCCATGATCTCATCTTACGGACTTCGAAAGCTGATGCAGCTGTTGACTGAACAACGCAACAGTCGATCTGTTAAGACACAAATTCACTGGAATATCCGACAAAGACTTTCAATCTGATGTAGCAAAATACATACATGCATGTGAAGAAAATATCAGTAGAGTAGTACAATGATTCTTAAACAGGGGTTTATTCACCCCAGTGGAATAAAGTTCAGTTGCTAAGGCAAACAACTGGAAAAGTGGTTTGAAAAAAATTACTAATCCACCATTATCAACTGATATCACATGAGTAAAGTAAAAAAAACACTAATGGACATCCTGAGTCACCCAGATAATGTCAACAAGAATAGTTGGCAGATAAGTTCAAATAACTAAATGTAATGTATCATTATTAATTCTGTCTTTCTTTTTAATTCTATTTTATTGAGCAGCATTCATCTGTATCTGTATCTGTAAGTCTGGCTTAAAGTATTATTGAAACAAAATTAAATTAATCTTTTTTTTTTTTTTTAGCCCAAACCAAATAATAAACTTAAAAATGCTATGCTAAATACATGAATTAACACCTAAACTTTATGTATTATATTATTAGGTAAATTATAAAAGAAAAAGGTTAGCTATAGGGTTAAACAGCTGAGTATTATTAAATGGTGAAAAGAGCTATAAAAAAAAAAAAAAATCTACTTCACAGAAGAGGTTAAATAGTTAAAAATATATGAGTCGTTCATATCACTTCCTTAAAGTAACAGATAAATGCTCATAGATGCAGAATTGACACTGAATACTAAAATAAATGATAAAATAGATTGTTGAATTTATGATTTTAGTGGCTAAACAGGAGGTTGAAGTACTGTTAGCCAAATGTGTTGAACTGTTGAAAAAGCTGTCAGTCTTGAATAAATAGACCAAAGACTTAAAAAAAAAAAAAAAAGTAAAATCAGTAGCAACTTACTAAGTTAAAGTCTTGCAGATGAGGTTAACAGTCAGGTTCTGCTACTTTAAGAAACAAAAGCCCTTCAACATAATTACCAGCATCTACAATAGTGTCAGTAAAAGGTAACTGACCGGGCTACACCAGATAAAAAAAAAGTCTGGAAGATTTCTGGTATAGATCATGCACATCCACTAAATTTGACGTTCATCAGTGGAGTGTGTGGGCGGCGTAGGGGGTAACACGAAACAAACAAGTAAGTTTGAGTTTCAGAGGAATACTGAAAGGTCCAAGTATGTATTTACAGTGCAGAGCAAAAAAAAAAAAAGAGGAAAAAAACATTCTGTGGAGAACTTTGGAAACAATGGATTTCTTTTTAAGTAATGAACTGCCATCAGAAATGTTCTCTGACTGAACAGCAACTTAGAGCCCCCCCCCTTTCAATTTACCCCCTCCAACCCCCTATCCATAAAGTGAATTTAAAACAAAAAGTGGAAAATGCTCTCCGACAACATCAGACTTGAAGTGTTTTTAGAGTTTGGAGAGCGACAAAAAAAGGGTTAAAGTGTTCTTATTCTCGTCTCTTCTACGGAATGGAAAATTGCTCCTTCACACGGGAGTAAAACAGATGTCTCAGATTCATACTGACAGTGAAAAGGATAAGATTTGTGAAATCTGACTGTGACAAGCTCTGAAATACAATAAGAATGACAGACATGCAAACAGAGACAGACTGGAAAGAATAAAGTAACTGATTTAGGAACATAATCCAGTGTGCTCAGAGAAAAAAAAAAAAAAAAAAAAAAAAATAAGAAACAAGCCCAAACAGAGACTCCTAAACCCGCTGCCATTTGACATGCCTTTTCTTGTCTCTGCAATTTGCTTTTCCCTTTGTACTTTCTTTTGTTCTGATACATTTGATTGTCATTTTTGCTTACTTGGTCTAAAAAAGAAAGAAACAGAAGACTAGATGAAGAGAAAATGCCCCAAACTGAAAGTGTTAATATATTAATCTTACAACTCTTGCTGAGGTTTTCTTCTTTTCTTCAGTTTTTTTGCCCCTGATGTGCTTTTCTGGCTGAAGAAAACTTGCTGTTCCATGGAGTGAAAAGATGGTGATCTATCACAGTGAGACAAACCCATCTCTTTCCTCTAGCCTTATGACCTAAGAAACTACCGCTCAATGCAACCATGGCAGTGTAACTCCCTCAGCTGCTCTACCCCTTCAATCTATGTCTCCCAATCCATCTTTATAGAGTAAACTCTTATTCCTCTCCCTCTTTCTTTGTCTCACACTCTGACAAAAGTGGGAACTCTACCTTATCCTGCAGCTGGATAATTACAAAAGTATTAACTTATACTCAGTTAACAGTAAAATGGCGAGGAAACAAGACCAACATTGAACATAGCAATGACCTCGCCACGACCCCGTTTGACAATCCGATCTGTCCTGCACCTACAGTTGCAGAAAAAAAATTATTAGACCATCAAAAGTCATCAAAAACAATGGCTAGTCAATCGAGTAGTAACTCCTGTGTGTATCATGTGACTAAAACAGACAGAAAATGAAACACAGAATGTCTAAAAGCACTGTTTTTGTCAGTACAATGACAGAGATATTGATGTAAGAACTTATGTGATTTTGGTTATTATCAAGAAAACCATGGAAAATGGATAGATATCAGCTCTGAAATTAAACTTTTACGAGCTATTTTTGTTGTTATTATTATATTTGTCCAAACAAATGTACCTTTAGTTGTACCAGGAATTAAACAGAACAAGAAATTGAAGAAAACATAAAATAGTCTAATTTTTTTGTCCACAACCGCATGTTCTATATGGAGAATTATCAATGTTATGGGAAGAAGTACATTTCATAGATTCCCACCCCCCTTTACAAAATAATAATTAAATTAATTCAACTTCCTTTGCTTTGCTAACATACTTTTTTTTTTTTACATTTTTACAAAAAAAACCATCTATACAAACCATTCACCATACACTTTTATAATCACCACACACACAATCAGATCTACATAATAAAATTATAATATTTATTTCCACTTAAACATTTATGACATATGCGATTCTTATTTAATATACTAATATCTCCCAATTCTGATTGTCTTTTTAAATTACACTTTTAATAAAAAAAGGCAATACACATTAATCTATTACTGTATGCAATTCTTCTACATTATAACTAGCTATTCACATTTTCAGATGTTTTATATTACGTATATATTACGTATATATATTACGCGCTTGTGAATGCAACTTCTGTGGAAAAAGTGTGAACATATCCAAGTACAGCACGCATCCAGATACCCAGTGTAAAAACACCCTGAGACTTTTTAAGACCCCACGGGAACCCTGCAAGAGCTTCCCAAGTTTTCAAACATGAAGGAGATTGAGCGATTTGATGAGGAGTATTCGCATTGACACTGATGGATGCCACAGGGTGCGATGATACCCCCCTGCAAAAACCCAGTTGTTATTGCACGGCTGAGTAAAAGACAATGAAATAGCATAAGTGTGAATACAACTATGTCCTGTAAACAACCTCATCTCACCCCGGAGTCTCTGAGGGATTCAGCTTCGCAACCTCTCCTTCATTTCTCCTATAGGACATCACGATACCAACCACCCCTACACTGTCTTCAACTCAGTTTCATCCACCACCACCACCCCCCCCTCTGCTTCCCCTCTTCCTCTGCCTCGGCCCCCTTCACCCTTCTCGTCTGTGTTCAAAGTGTCCCCGCTGCTGGGAAATAATCCCACCATTACAAACAGAAGCACTCCCTCATCTGCTCCCAAAATTCACTCTGGCTGTGAGGCTATCATCCACAGTGAAAAGGGTATGGGGAGGACAAACGTGTTCAGAGATATACAGTATGCTGAATGTTGTTTATACCCAGACATGAAATTACCTGTCAGTTTGGGATGAAAAGGGAGCAAAGCAATATTATTCTAATCACCTTGGCTGATGTCAAAAAACAGAAACACCTCCCTGCCTGGTTTTCTTACTGAGTCTTTGGCTGGTTAGTATGAAACTCTGTCAAAACGTCACATAGGAAAACGAGCCGGTATATTACTTTGGGTTTGTTACCATGACACCAAATAGGTGCCATGCCTGAGTATGTCAGTTTAATACTTTTATTTTAAATATTACTGCACCTATGGATGTGTGAGCTGCCAACAAATGACAGATGAACCATAGGTGAACTCCACAGATAAAAATACTCGATTGACGTACCATTAGCCATGCACCTTGCCACCATATAGCTATTATATGTGAAGGCCCAAACAATTTGTCCGAAGACTCTAAGCAAAGGGTTAAATTTTTGTCTGCATTTCTGTTTGCAATGGAAATGGGAAAGCCTCTTATTTTATTAAAATAAAAAAAAATAATATATACATATATATATATATATATAAATGGTGTTTGTAACCATGATGCAATATGGATACAAGGGACTAAAAGAGGCACAGTTACTTTCCAATGAGGTAACGCACTGAAAAAAAAAAAAAAAGAAAAAAAGGTGCCGTGGAAGCAACCAAATGGGAGGCTTAAAATAGCAGAGTAAAAACAAACCACAGTGCTTTTCTAAACCTGCACTGGCACATTCCCATTGTTATTAGGGTGAGGAAATAGGTCAGGTAGTTTAGAATAGAATTTAGAGAGAATATACAGACGAAAAGAAAAATGGTTGGGATTAACAGATAATGGGATATAAGAAAGATTAACTTGTGTAACCTGAGATGTTAGACAAACATAGTATGACGCCACTGATGTTGTAATTCACAGCAACATAATGTATAGGTATAAATAGTATTGCTTTATGTAATGGGACACAATCCAAGACACTATTTCTGCAGAATGATCATACTTTTTTTTTTGTTCCAAGACACATGTGACTCACCAACGCAGAGAGGAAGAGGGCTGTCCCACGCCCTCCTTTCCCCCCTCAGGCAGGTGAGAACCTCAGGGCCCTTCAGAGTGTAGCCGGGGTCGCAGCTGTATGACACGGTGCTCCCAGCAAAGTGACCCTTGTCCTCCCGCTTGTAGCCAAACTGGGGAACACCTGGATCCTCACACTTCACCAGCTCGAAACCTAAAAGAATGAATGATCGAAAAATGAATCTAGATATTCAGAGCTCTATTCCAAAATGCTACAAATCTGTTTTAATACTTTTCAGAAAAATTATATTTTTTTTACCTAGACCCACAAATTGTATTCATATTCAATTTATCCTGTTAAAATGGTTTGTTGGCTCAGTCTGAACTTGTTGAATAATGACTGTTAAATCAAACAACAATACTGTTTATTACAAATTCAAAGTTCA
>JAPTGZ010000003.1:17661351-17671499 GCA_029814645.1 Fowleria isostigma
CCCCCCCCCCCCCCCCCCCCCCCCACAGAAGCCAAAATAAAGTATGTGACCACCTACCAACACACCTTGGCAGAGGGGAGCTCCACACCCGCCTCCTGCCCCCTAAACACACCACCCTCGCCGGACCCTCCAGTCGGTAACCCGGGAAACAAGAGAAGATGAGAGCATCACCCACTCCATACTGCAGACCCTTTCTGGTGCTGTAGGGTGGGATTCCAGGATCTTCACAAGGCTCCAAATCATACTCTGGAAGAAAAATGTAAAATGTAGAAAAAAATAAATAAATAAAAGATGTGAACTTTCAGAGTATTTGCAGTTTACTAAACTATATTCAAATTTACAAGCGTGAAATAAACAGATTTGTATGTCATGCTTTGGGAGGTTGATGGAAAAACTCAGCTCTAAAATGGTGTTGCAAAACTTTCACATTCATGCATCCACCTATTCAGCTGCTGTTTTTTTTACTCATAAATATTCTTTTAAGTGTCAATGACAACTTATAGTTCAGGTGATCTCTATCAAATATGATACACTGGACTGATTTTTCAGTTTAAAAAAAAAAAAAGCAGAATTCAGTGTATTTGCACATTCTAATGCCTTGAACATTTCCAGAAGCAAATATAGACATTTCATGACAGCCCTGAGAGCCATTCCATTTTCCAGTGTATCTGCAATTTGCATCATATTTCTTCAATTCAGCATTATAACACATACAGGAAGATGCTGTCTATTAATGGTCAATGTTAAAAATAACAGATGCAATATAATAAAGTGTTCAATTTAAGAGTTAATGATGACCAAGTGAGAAGAATATCAGTGTGGAGGAGAGTGTGAAGGACATACTGAACAGTAAGTTCAACAACAACAAAGCATTTAAATGTGTGATTTCTCACAATGTCACTGAATTTTCCATTAATACTCACAGTTTGTTTTATTTATGATTACATATTATTGTAACATAGTGGTTTAAATTACTATTTCTGCTGTAATAGAGATATTCTGCACTGTATGGACATGTTATGATGGGAATCACATTAGCTGTAACAAATGACTTGCTTTCTCCAAATGTTCAAACTACACAAATGAACAAGCATCATTATGTCCACATTTTACATACACTGCTAGAAGATGGAGTAATATTTCTTATTACTACTTGAGCAAGTAAATTTAACCCATAGAGACCCAAACAACCACTAGCAACCAAAATCATTGTATCTACTGATACAAGTTAAATACCTGTTGATCAATTAATCCTATCAATCCATGTAAATAATTCAGGTATGACCCATTTGGACGTTCAGAGGCTCCATAGTGAACATAGAGACGGCATCATCAATGACAGTGGATGGACACATTTGGTTTATATTCAGTTAATGATAGATTTCACAGGATAAGTCTTCTCTATTTTTTGATATAACCCTCAACTTCAGTTGGAGCATTTCTGAACATCAGCATAATAATTGGATTAAATATCAAAAAATACTAGATTTTCACTTGATAATGCAAAGTACTGAGCATACTATTAGAGTAAATGGTGATAAATCACTTGAGAAAAGTTCAAAATGGAGAAAAAGAAGTCAAAAATAGCACTGGGTCTTTATGGCTTAAGATGAAAAGAGGTTCTCAGATCTGTGTTTCATCCTAAGTGATAAATCAAATATTAAACAATGTAGAAATTGCTATAATTTTTCATTATCATCACAATTTCCAGTAAAAGTTTATTTCTTCCAATTCTATTTTCCCTCAGTAACCTTTACAAAGAGACTGGCAGTCGCAGCAAGTGTGGAGCCCGAGAGTTTTTCATTCTCAACTTGAACATCAGGAGTTTAACGCTCTACCCTCCCTTCTCCTGATCAGTAAATCCCACTGTCCTCTAAATGAGTAGCATGCCTCAACACTCTGACCATCCCAGCATCAGACCGTCTGAGTTTTAATGACTGAATAAGGATGTCCTCACCAGAGAAAGTGATGTTGAAGCCTTCGTAGGAAACAGAGAAGTCGGACAGGAAGCGGATCTGAGCCGTGTAGTTTCCAAAAAGCCCCGCGCTGAGGGGCGGGGGCAGCGTGGAGCCCGTCAGTCTCCAGAGGGGCTGAGAGAAGCTGCCGTTCTCCGTCACCAGTAAATGGTCATGAGGGCTTTCAAGATGGAACGTGTGGAAGGTGAACTGGACACCTGAAAGAGATAAGGGGAAAAAATCAATTGCTAAAATGTGTTGTTTATATTAACCTTTGATCTCTGTATGGATAATGTGAACATCTAACAGATTATATCTCATGAATATTTAAGCCATTCTCTCTAATCGGTGTAACCTGCTGGCTCACAAACAACGCATTTGAGGACGAAAAAGAGATCTGTTGAAGCCTAAAATAATGATAATTGTGAAAAATGTTGTCCCTGTCTCTACTTTTTTTCTCTGGCTGCATGTTGTGAATATTTAACAAAGAGATGCTACTCAGTGCATGGTTGGTTAGCACAGCTCTGAATACATAGAAAAACCACAATTACACCCAGCGAGGTTTGTTAATTGGAGAAAATGTTTGTTTGTGGAGTGAGATTACTTAGAGTTTCACACTGATTTTAAGAATTTTGATCATATTTACTCCAAAATGATGGGACCTATGGACTCACTGTGCAGAGAAAGAGAAATACAGTATAGTCGTGGAAAAAAACTTAAACCATCAAAAGTCATCAAAAACAATGGTTATTTAATCAAGTACTAACTCCTGTGTGTATCATGTGCCTAAAAGAGACAGAAAAGAAAACAATGAATGTCTAAAAGCATTGTTTTTGTCAGTACAATGCCAGATATTGATGTAGGAACTTATGTGATTTTGGTTATTATCAAGGAAACCATGAAAAATGGATAGATATCAGCTCTGAAAGTAAACTCTTATGAGCTATTTTTGTTGTTATCAGAATATTTGTCCGAACAAATGTACCTGTAGTCGTACCAGGCATTAAATGAACAAGAAATTAAAGAAAACATAGAATGGTCTAATAATTTTTTCCTCAACTGTATTTAATGATGGGTTCAAGTGGATAAAATCAGTGGCATATAAATATAGGGTGTTTTCTGTTTAGTTTTTTTTTACATAAAGCATTAACTTTGGAGAAAAAATATGCAAACATCCATTTTTTTTTAACAGAGAGATAGGATTGAGCACAGCCGACTCCCAGTAAAAGAAGATTCATTATCATGCCATTCCCCATGCACTTGCATGTAATGCAAGGCACAGGGGACTATTGCTCATCAGACTGACTTATGACTTATACAAAAACCTTTGGCAAAAACTGCAGCCCAGAGAGTTGAAAATAGAAAAAAATAAAAATAAATAAAAAAAACAAAACAAAACATATTATTACAAAAATGTTCAGCCTGGGCTGAAAAGATGTGCTGTTATCTGGATTGACATTCTGATGAATAGATTTTGTTAAAGTTGCAAAAAAAACTGCCAGATTTGTCCATCTGAAGTGAATCGGGCCATCAAGTGGCTACTCTTCCTATTTGATTGATCCTAAAATTATTCTGTTAATACAAAAAATGTCCGACTTGGCTAAGATGGCCAATATGTTTATGTTGTCATGCCATAACAATATCTCATATGGTTTTTGCAGAGGGACGCAATCAAAAACCACATTCATTTTCAATAGGAATAACAGAAAAGTTTACTTTTTTGCAACCGTTACCCCTTTGCCATACTTTTACCTACAGACTTCATTTAAACTTTAAAACACAGGCATTTTTGTCCTCTCTCCAGGAATGTGTTAATTTATGTCATAAATAACATGTACATAAAAATACAATGTAGAAAAACATAACTTTAAAAAAAAATAAATGTAGTTCTTTATAACCAGTCTGCAATTGGTACTATGGTTTGCTTTTACATCACACCTAGCTACAAGTCCACCAATCTGGCAAGACGCAAGCACATGGCCTACATTTCCTTCAGGAAATGTAGGAAAGTCTAGTTTTATATATTCATCTCACTTCTGCCTGAAATACTATTTTGGGCTTCAATGGATAACAGAAGGATCATAGTAAAACATGTAAGATTTAGGTTCTTAAATGTTCTTAAATGCTCTTTACTGTGTTTGTTGGTTGTGGGAGAGCAGTTTATCCAAGATATTGATATTAATGGTTGTAATTTGTCATTAGTTTAAAAAAAAAAAAAAAAAAAAAAGGATTAAAGAACATAATTTTAAAGTTTCAGTAGTTTTTTCAGGTGTAAATCTTTGGATCTCTGTGAAACTCCCCATTTGCACTTGAGCTTCAAAAAACATACAGCATCAATTCCCTCCCTTCCTTCCTCGCTACTTATCAAACATATTACGCCCACGCACGACGAGCATCTGCAAATAAGACTGTGTCAATCTGATGTTAGCGCTCTACCAAAGGGGACGTGACTGGAGAGTAATCCCGTGGCGCCGTAGCCCCGGGCCAGCCTCTCAGCGCTTCAGTCTCATAGAGGCAGTTTGTTCGGTAAAATAAAAAGGCCACTCAGTAGGAGGAAATGACATTGTAAGGGAAATTGAATTTGACTGCCACATGTGTTGACACAGAATTTCTCTGCTAACCTTTGCCATGGGAGGTCTCAATTATCCATGTGCAGTTCAGGTTGTGCGGGTAAAAGTCTGGGAAGCCAGGTGACAGGATGGTGCCGACGTTGCCCTGGATGTAGCCTCCGCATAATGCTGGTGACAGCGGGTGAGAGGACACCGCAGGAGATGGAAATTGAGAAAAAAACAGAAGAGGGCAAGAGATGTGAAGTCAAACCGGGACAAAAAAAAAAAAAAAAGCGTAAGAAAAGTAATAAAACCTACAGGAAAAAAAAAAAGAGAAAACTTGTCTTTGCTGCATTTATAATGTGGTAAAACACATTTTACAAGAGGTGCCCTTCATCGTGGCATAAAAAAGGATAGAGAGGTATCATCAATTTCATTACAAAGTGGGAAGAAATCAATAGTGTCCTTAAATATAAAAGCATTTACACATAAGAGAAAAGAAAGCATCAAAGGCTACATTCACTGTTGTACATACAAAACACTGCTGATTAAAACGAGCGAAAACTTTTTAAGTCTGAGCCCTGAACCGGTGGAATAAAGATTATCATTTTGTATAGATTTCTTTAAATAACACATATTAAAGGTGATGCAATATGAAGCAAAACACTCACAACTATTTCTCATGTATTATCTGTAGTCACATACAACAATGAATTTAGCTGTAATCCCTATAAGGCGTGAATAAGGCAGAAAACTGGCAGGCTAGTAGTCATTTCTAGGTCAGTATTTTGGAGCGTACCATCACAGCTGGGCAGGGGACGGCTCCACTGGAAATTGGGTTCACATTCTAAAGGCTCCGTGTCGCTAAGTGTGTAACCTGCGTCGCAGCTAAATGTCACCAAAGCACCGACGTAGAAATCATTGCCGTGCCGTTGTCCGTTGACGGGTATGCCTGGGTCCACGCAGTGATCCGATTGTAACTGCAAGGCTGAGGAGAGAAGGAATGATGAAATGAGAAAAAAAAAAAAAGAAAAGAAATCAGCGAGATGGAGACGCATGGAGTATAATAAGGTTTAGACTCATATATTTCATTGGGTCAAGTAGAATTCAACAAAATGTTAAATGCAGTTGAGTTTTCCAAAGCAAATCTGATAAATAATTTACACCAAACTTCCTTTTACAACAAGAATAAACCAAAGATCTTTCAGGAGTCTTTCTTGATCCACCTTGCATATGCCCCGGTCTAAAGTAGCGCTTCTAGTGAATTATTAAAGCTTTGCAGAGATTTACCCACGGAGAAAGTGCAAAAGGTTACTCAGTGTGAACCACACAGGTAGAAAAGATCGACTAAAAGACAAGAATTTACAGCAAGAGTGAGTGAATGTGTTTGTGCCACGGCGTACATGGAAATGTGAGCCAGGCAATGGGATATCTGATAGAATAATCTCAGCCCATTTAGTGTCTAATTAGAGGTATTCTAATAAGACTGGCTTCATGCTGAAACCGAGAGCCTGCAGAGATCTTATTTACGGCTTTCATTCTTGTGAATAAGACTTGTAGCTTCGTCTGTGTCTGCATGGACTGAGTTTATTTTGTTCCAGGTCAGTGTGAAGTATATCCACGCTGTATTTGAGAGAAGGTGTGTTGTTCTGTTATTATATCATATAGGCAAAAATATCATTCTTATTGCTGTCTTGTGCTGCTGTATCTAACTTATGGTATTGTAATAAGGGGTTAAACTTATAAAAGTTGACTGCTTCCCCTCTTCAAACGCCAAAAACGAGCAGTTTGAATTATACACAAGGCTGGTTATTTAAATTATACTAATGTGTTTTTTCATTCATTCAAAACTATTAAAACTCCTTGATTTAGTCAATTACTATAATGCACAAACGTTGCACAATGCAGTCAGTAAACATTACCAGCTAACATCCAGAAGTGTTTCACAATACGTGAAGACGGTTACAACATGAGGGGATGTGGTAACTTTAACTCTTTCCTCCCCGGACGCCTACTTAGAACAACCCATTTATATGTTACTAGTTCTACCATTTATTAAAACCATTTAAAACCATTCATATTTTGATAACTTGCTAAACCAAAATATAACGGGATAAATATTCCGACTAATATTATGACTTTAAGGAGGCAAACACTCAATAACACACCATAAATAATACTGTTACAGGCTACTAAAAACAAACCTCCCAAAGCCACATGTCAAAATCATTGTGCTGTTAATCATACTTCAGAATAAGAATAAGAATAAGAATAAGATTTTCTATTCACTTTGACCCTCGATGATCGGTCACCGTCACCATTATAATGTAAAGTGCTACAAGTTTAGTATTTTGACATGTTGTTATTGTTCATTTTGTCCTTACTTTCATATCGTATGCGGAAACCGATGTCCGAGTGGCTCTTGTCAGTGGAGAATAGGAGGTACAGAAAGTTGGAGGTGCTGATGAGGAACTGTGGAACTTGTGTGCCCTGGTAACTGCCAATCAGAGGTGAGGAGGGGAAACGTCCATCGCGGACCTCGAGGACATCGTAGTTGACCTCTGTTCGGAATCTGAGAGCAGGGAAACAACATGGAAGGAATCAAAATGAGCTCACAAGCCAAAGTTATTTATGAATTATTAAAACTTAATATATAGAGGAGTGACAAAGACAAATAAAATAATAAAAAAAAAACCAACAAAGTGACTCAGTAACATATTGAATACATTATATTTTACATTCATTTTATGCGTAGAGATGGAGCAACGTTCTTCCAAAGGAGATTACTTGAGTTTTGGTCACGGTGAAAGTCATAACATTTACTTATTTAAACTCTGGTTTAGTTGTGTGTATTCGTGCTTGTCATGTTGTACAGAGAGTGCATATTCTAAAAACCAAACTAAAATTGCTTGGATACTTGGCAAATAAAGGCAGTTCTGATTCTTACTCTGATCTGATTCCCATCCTTCAGGTTATAATTACAGGTATTTAATTCTAAAACAAAGGGTTAAATTATTTCCAATTTACACTGGCCCACTGAATTTGGCTTTGGTTTGTGTGCGTGTGTGTGTGTGTGTGTGTGTGTGTGTGTGTGTGTGTGTGTGTGTTGACTTTGTTGCCAGAGCCACTTCATCTTCAAAGCCATGAATAAATCGCGTAACTTTCAAAACCATGTCATCTAAATGAAGCGGTTTGTGATATTTTATTGATGTAACATAAAAATTAAAGAGCAACAAACATTTATGTTGTATTCATTTTGCATGGCACGCTCCTGACGCAGGGACAAGGATGAGAAGGGTTAGCAGAGATGCCTTCGTGAAACACTAATGCGGCGTTTGATCCTACAACTGTACGTCTCTCTCCCCCCTCTATCGCTCTCTCAAACATCAGGACAAATTACCTCCTCTCCCATCTTCCCGGTTCTCCTTGACAGACCATCTCTACTTACACAGTCATGCACATTTACATGACTATGTGAGTAGGCTCGCTGGTCTTACCGTTGTTGTGTGTATGTGACTGTGTTTGTGAATGGAGGTGTGCGTGTATAAGCTGTAAGGATATCAGTGTATTACTCCAGGGAAACGGGTATCAAATGAAAGGATCAAATACTTATGAGGTCTTACTAAATAAAACATAATGTTAACCTAGTTGTGGGCATATGTTAATGCGCATTAGATCTACTACATTAGCTACAGTAGGGGAAGAGTTAAAGGTAATAGTGGAAAGGAGAGATAAACGCACATGTGCTGAAGTTCGGGATTATGCTCTGGTATTATGCTACCGCTGTGCTGCCATTTTACTGAGGACTAGATTTGTAGATTGAATGTGCTGGAGCTACATACCAGAGCGAATGATCGTAGCAATGGAAATTAAATAAATTAGCCGACACATGTGAGAATAATGTACTAGTTGCAATGATGATAAAGGTCTAACTAATTAATACCCAGTAAATGCAAAAGAATATTAGTGAGGAATATTTCGTTTAATAAGCAATAACAGCAAAGTCAAAGATGGACAGGCCTGGTTAAACACATGTATTATTAGTTAAATCTGTAAATTTAATCTTTAAATTATGATCACCTCGAACAGTCTTTCTCAAATGGGGGTACGTGGACCGCCAGGGTACTTCACAGTTTTTGGGAAAATGTATTAAATAAGTCATCATGTTCTGAATTGAAAATAAATAATGAGAATTAATATAAAATATAATACATACATTTATTTTTAAAAAAAATAAAATTGACACTCCTGACCTTATTTCACTTCAATATATTTATTTTTTATATTATTATTGTCAATAATTTTTTTTAAGCTTTGGTAATATTTTATAAAATTTCTATTTTCTATTATTAAACTTGAGTAAATTTAAAGAATTAAGTAAATATGTAATTTATTCATTAATGACCACTTTTTAATGTATTTTCTTATCAATGAAAAACTATATTTTTTACATAAAATTTGCTTATAAAGATTTGTTGTCTTTAATATATTAAAGTTAAATATATATTTGTATGCAAAGTTTTGTTACACATTTGGCACAAGAACAATTTTTTTCTCATTGTTTCAATCAAAAATACTTAAGCCAGACTTGGGGGTACTTGGCTAAAAATCTATATTTCAGGGGGTACTCCACAGTAAAAAGTTTGAGAACCACTGACCAAGCAGATATAGATACTTTGTTTTCAACTATTTTGAACACACTATTGTAGATCTGTAGATAGAAAATGAGATTTTAATGCCTTTATTTGACAAATTAGCATGTTTAGCAAGTTCAAACTAAACACGTCTCATTTTATTTTTAACAAGCATTTTCTATAGTCCTATTCACATGGACTAGTACTACCCCTGGTCAGTTAGATAATCATTGATTTCAACATTCCACAGCAACATGACCCACCTACAGGGGCTCTATAATAATATATGATATTAGCCCCACATGAATCATCCTCTTTGTGCTTTGCTTGGATTTCTAGTATTTCTGTTCCCTTCGTACATTTATTCTGCCTATTTCCTGCTTGAGAAATATGGAGGCTGGCAGGTCATTGAAAGTTTTTTGAAGTGTTTTTGGAGCAAACTCAACAGGCTCATCTTGTGATGTAACATGTATCTTTGCTGAAAGAGCAAACTTAAATCCCTCAGAGTGGCTCCTAAAAAGATGATGGAATGGTTGGCATGCATGACAGCTGCAGTAAGGGACATTTTTTCCATCTTTTAACAGTTATCAGATATCACAACCAGGGAATGGTGTCAGTAACTCTAAGTAAAAAGGAGACTTTGCCGAAACACAGATCTGTGTGTGGGGGAGGGGTTAACTTCCAAATCACTGGGGTTTCACAGCTTTAGTTCAATTCTGTTTTCTGTGAAGGTGCTGTGATCATACAGACTGAGGCATCTGAATCTCTAGGCTAAAGTGAGGTATAAATATCAGAATATTTGGATTTTACTAAATCTACGAAATCAGCCTCCATTTATGTGCTGTCCAAACTGTTAACAGTCACATAATTGCTAGGCTAGGTTTGGTTACATAAGCCTCATCTGGGTTTTTTTTTTAATACATTTTTTATTGACATCCAATTGTATATATGCATATATATCACACATCTTTTGTCTGCCCTAAATGCCAGAATAATATTTTTGTTTTATG
>JAPTGZ010000003.1:17696164-17707863 GCA_029814645.1 Fowleria isostigma
GATGGACTTTGTGAACTGACCTACATACTGGACATAGACTAAAATAATTCTAACAAATATACATTTTATTACTTCATTATTGGCATTTAAATGTAGGTTTTTGCAGCTATTGGATCTAAATTGAGAATAATGCTTGATAATATTAAATCCTTTATTAAAGAAACTGTTGGAAATTATATTTTACTGATAAACATTCCTTTCCAGTTGATAAATCATTGACAAGATTCTCACATTATCACAAGCACTTATGAATGCCACATAATCTAACACTAAATGTGTCTGTGGAGCTATTGGTAACACTTTTATTTCCATTTCATTTCATATCTGCTGGTTTCAAGAAGCCAAATTTAGCACTTTTTACGACATTTTTCAAAGGCGTCTTTGAACACATTCAAGACCCAACATTTCAACAAAAATAACGGTAAAATGGCCCTCATAGTTACTCTCTTAATGATGTTGCGATCCAGCTAGCATTACATTTCCATTTCTCCATGACTAATGTTGCTGCTGCTGTTGATGTCCAAGCTGCTCAAACTCCTACCCATGGCTCCAATTATTCCAAACTGCCCCAATGCTAAATACTAGTCATAAATTTGACAAATACTTTAAGGATAATTAAGGTATTCAATCAAATATAAGACTTTTTTAAGCATTTGTGGACAACCTGTATTACATATTTATGTGTTTTTATTGCACAATGTCATATTAAAAGCACCTTGTAAAGACTTATATGGTCTTTATTATCTATCAACTAATGCTAATTGCAATGACTTTATTAGATTTACCGTTTTTTGCCAACTCCTTTATGAATCCTCATGTTGCAGCCTCAACTCCTACCCCCTGTTTGTGTAAATCACGAGCTTGTCTCAGCCACAATATGGACATGTCACAGTGTATACTTCACCACGTCTGACTTCAGGTTCGGTGACTATGAACTCTATTCCACTAATGAAATATCTAACTGCCTGCCAGACGGTCTACGTGACCCCGACTCTCCACTCATCAAATCAGCAGGTTGCAAGTTTTTGTAGCCTATTAAGGAAGACTTACAATGACTTTAAGCACATCAGGACTTGTGGCAGGAGCCCAGAGGTTGTGCACAAGGTGAATACGTACGCATAATATAGGTGACAGAAAAGTTTAAAAAGATTTATGTATGGGAGTTTAACACGCTACTTATTTCATCTCAGTTCTATGCTGCGGGGAGAGTGTGAGAGAAGGTGGAACAAGGTAAGGAAAACAATAAGTGTGCCCTCACCAAAGGAAACCAGAGGTGAGTCTAATAAAAAAACAAACAAATTTGGTTTGATTATGACGCTGCAGATACATGAAGAGGGGAAAAAAACAACAACAAAAAAAAAAACAAGCTCATATGGGAGCTTAAAATATAAATATATAACTGCCTTTGTCTCCTATTTTAAATGGGCTGCCACTGATTTCCGTCAAATTCTTAATGTTTTCAGAGGGCTGAGAGAGCAAGGCCTAATGAAAAAGCTTATATAAATGCAAATTGCATTCTGTCCTATGTTAAACCCGGTGCCTAATGAAAATTGCCAAGGTGGAGAAAAAAGATGGATGGTGGGTAGGCAAAATAGGTCAGATCACTCGATAAATAGAGTTCCATACCACAAACTCATCTCCCATCTGCCTGCCAACAGGTGAGGAGCAGCAGAGAGGAATGACTAAAAAGGAAGTGAATAACAATGATATACAACCTGGCCGCACTTAATATTAAGGCACATGACCACCATCATTTGGCTATGCATTAATAGCATTTTATTAGCTGTCATTTAAAGTCTGTTCTGCATATCTGTATTCTACAACTAATTAACAGTTTTACCTCTATAGCCTCTTAATGTGTGCTTATCGATACAGGTGCATCCTTATGAAACATAAAGCGGCATGTGTTAACAGTGTCCAAATAATACTAAATCAAGCCTTTTTTCCCATCTTTTTTACATGATATATGTTGCAAATTCGAAAGTGAGGTCTCCGTATGCACCATAAATGCTGAATAGCTCCAAAGACTTTATACAGAATTAAATGGATGTTATTAAAACTAACTTGCCATCAAAAATTAGATCATTAATTATTTTTTTATTTTATTTTATCGTATTTTATTTTATTTTATTTACGTGTTCTTTGTACAGTTAGCTACTTGAGTTTGATTTTGTGCTTGAAGTCAGTCTATCCCATTTATTTATTATTATTATTTTACATATATATACATACAGACATATATACTTTTTTTTTTTTTACTTATACTATTCTCGCTTTGTGTTTTTCAGTTTTTATGAGCCAGGATATGGGGCTCCTTTCTCCCTTCACTCAGTCATCACGTAACAAGTGAAAACTTATGAGAGAAACTATACAAAACAAAGAGAAAAAAAAGGTTAAGTTTAGCTAACAGAAATGCATGTACATCATTACAAGTAAAAACCAACGATATGTTGCATCATAATATGCTAATACAATCATTCATAAGGTGTGAAACACTATTGATATGCTAATGACACACATACCAGCATAGACCGCTAACGTCATTAGCATAAACTTAATGCACTATGACTGTCTGTAATGAACTGCTACCAAACTTAGCTTAAGTCTAAGTCAAACATATTATTTCTAGCTTTAAATAATCAAACTTAGAGCCATTGTTTTCAAGGGTGTTGGAGAAATTAAAGATGGGATCCAGTTTCGGCCATGGACACATCTGTATCTCTCACCATCTGCTTTTCTGTTTAGGCATTTCTTACCCATAATACATAGCACGACCCTTAAAGGAATTTAAAAATATAGGTCAGAGTAATTAATCAATTTCTAATTTTTAACTACAGCTGTAATATCTCTTAACACTGCATTAATTATTACTTATTACCCTTTTGAATGATTTACATATAACTGATTTAACTGAACATCTTAGGACTGTCTGGTACAGCACTCAACAGTCAAGATTTGTAGTGTCTTTGTATAAACTGACTTAAAAACATTGTGTTTTATTACATAAGAACAGCCCACATATATATGTATTTGTAAGACTACTGTTGTGATATTACCAGAAGAGTCAAATTTCCAAATATTAAAAAAACATCACAGAGCATTTGATAAAAGTTATCTGGAATGGCCACATTAAGGATACTGAACGCACATGATAACATCTGTGCAAAGTACCATCTCCCGCTTTATCCCAAATGTATGGAAATGGGTCATTTTCTGGAATGATAGTCTTATGCTAATTATGCTGCAGAAACATTGCAACCAAAGGTACATCGCTGCAAATGTATTTCTCTGCCGTAAACAACAACACCCAGAGCAGTTTGCAGATATACAGTTACATATTTAGTATGAAAAAATACAGGATCCTGTGTTTTTGGTGTTAAGAATAAATCTACTTGCTTATGCACTTGCTACTATATAACCTAATTTTATGTCATAGTTATTATTTCATCATATACATGGATTTCTTTGCCACATTTACGTAGTCCATGCTAAGTGAAATATATGAGGATTGAAATTCTTTGACTTTTATTTTCACTTACTGTCAATTAGGTCATTGTATAAAGGTTAGTCACTGGCCAAGTATATAGAGAATTTTGATTTAAAACAAAACAAAACAATATTCTTGTAATATGTATTAAAACAACAAATTTAAAAAAAAAAGTAGTAGAACATTTTGAAGCATCCAATAATTTATTTAGTCAACTTGAAACCTTGAAATTGCAGGATACTGTAAATTCACAAATATAGATTTATAAAGTAAAACATAAATTGGTTCCAAATGGCATTCAACATTTTGCTAACTGAGAGAGTAATTATAATTTAAGAGGTCTTTACATGTTTGAATGTACTTAAATGAGGACAAATGTGATGTCTCGATGGCTTTGGGTTGTGGGTGTGAAATTATGGGATGGTCATGATGATAAACTTTTTTTATCTAAGTCTAAAAAAATGTCTTAAGTATGAATTTATTCAGGAATATTAAGATGAGATGGTAAATATGTTTTTGTTGTTGATTCTTTTGTTATAATGAGAATGACCTATGTTGTACACATTGAAGGTAGTTGAAGTGATTGTTTAAAGAGTAAGGATAGGTAGAAAAGAACCCTTTGCTTCTATCCTACTTTTTTTGTTTCTGTGTCAGTGTAATTGTTGATGATGATGTCCAAACCAAAATAAACAATAAAAAATATAATAAAATAAAGTAAAAAATAAAACAAAACAAAACAAAATAAAATAAAATAATATAAAATAAAATAAAACAAAATAAAATAAAATAAAATAAAATAAAGCAACAAGTTAATGGGGGACACACGGGCCTTAAAATAAAGTGTCACCCATGCTGGAAGGCAGAGATGACATTTTGGTCGTTGCGGAACAGTGAGCTCAGTGTTCTGGATGCTGTCAGATAAACACTTGAAAGACTGTTGCCCAGAAAAAGACACATTTAGGAACTGGAGGACATTATGAAGGAGCAACACTCAGCAAGAACGCCACATTAGTCATGATGTCAGAAGGTTAGCTATAGGTCTAGAAGAAGCGTGTCTCGTATCACCCGCACCCTCCTTTTCTTCCCCTCAGTCTCCTCCCTGACCTAACGTCTCCTCTGGCCCAGGAATACGTGGACTGGCAAGAATAGAAGCCCATTACGTCTCTAAACAGAAAGAACAGGCTCGTTCCATCTTCATCTGGACCAGACACAGAGCCAGAGACAGCCCAAAGTGCCACTGTCTGTTTCAGCAGGGTATACCCAAGGGTATCTGGGAGTTTGTGCGTATACGCTGGTGCCCGTTCCGTGTACCGGTGGAACTGGTGGGACGACGCATGCATCGCCTCTCACCTTAAGTGGCCTCTCCTTCACTCTGCACAGCAGAATAAATGAACAGATTTGTGAAACCATTTTGTTTGAGTTCACAGAAAGATATTTGGCAGGCA
The DNA here is from genome assembly GCA_029814645.1 of Fowleria isostigma. Lineage (NCBI taxonomy): Eukaryota > Metazoa > Chordata > Actinopteri > Kurtiformes > Apogonidae > Fowleria > Fowleria isostigma. The sequence continues at coordinate 17,701,097 of JAPTGZ010000003.1, forward strand.
GGCAGCTGGGTGGCCTTGAACGCAACTCCAAAGTCAATGGTCTGAGCAGAGTGGCTACGACACTTTCATGATATCCTCTGAGCATGCTCTCAAATCTCTCCATTACTCTTCAGCCACTTTTTTCACACTCATCTCTCCCTCACCACAGGTGTTTCTAACAACTCGCTTTGTCTTCCACTGGCTCACTTCCAGTGTTCTTTCATTTTCTTTATCTCACACATTTTTTTTTATGAGCCAGCTTCTCTCAAATGGCGAGCTGAACATCCGCCCAAATGTCCTGGCGCAATTATTAAAAAAAAGTATGAAATGAGTCATGTGTGTTCGTCAGATGAGAGCCTCCCCTGGAGTTCCTCACTGACAGGTTCAAACTCAACAGTGAACGACTTTTCAATTTGCTCAGAACAATATCTTATACTCCACCAGACACTGGTCATTACAAAGGAAAAGCTAACTTAGCCTTCTGCGCTGTTGCTCAAATCACGCTTTTAACCCATAAAGACCCAAACGGCCATCTGTAACCAAAATCATCTAATGATATAATATTTTTAATACCTGTTGATCCACTAATCCTATCAATACATGCAAATAATTTGTTTAAAATGCAGTTTGTTATCTTATATAGCTCATATACGACCCACCTGGATGTTCAGAGGCTCCGTAGTGAAGGTGGAAACACTGTCATCTTCTACAACATTGATTCACCAGTAAAACTCATGAGGTTTGATCAATGACAGTGGATGAACACACTTGGTTTATGTTCAATAATTTATATCTTTGCTAAAATAAAGTCCGTTTTTTATGTTTTCTCTGTTTCTGATATAAAAACCCTCAACTTTAAACTGAGCTTTTATGAACATCTACATGATCAGTGAATTAAATAATAGGAAAATACCTATTTTTCACTGGAAAAAATGCAAAAACAGAAGCTAATGTCACAGGAAAAAATTATTAGACCATCTTTGTTTACTTCAATTTCTTGTTCATTTTAATGCCTGGCACAGCTAAAGGTACATTTGTTTGAAGAAATAGAATGATAACAAATACAATAGCTCATAATAGTTTAAGAGCTGATATCTATCATTTTCCATGGTTTTCTTGATGTTAACCCAAATCACAAAAGTTCTTACATCAATATCTATACCATTGTACTCGCAAAAACAGTGCTTTTAGTTATTCCATGTTTTCTTTTCTGTCTGTTTTAGTCACAAGATACACACAGGAGTTAGTACTTGGTTGAATAACCATTGTTTTTGATGACTTTTAATGGTCTAATAATTTTTTCCGCAACCGTAAATGGTGATAAATCAGTTAAGAACAGTCAAAATAAAGAGAAAAATCAATTTGGGAATTGCCACAAAGGTAGCACTGGGTGTTTATGGGTTAATGATTTTACCTTCGATGTGTCTGTAGCTGCGATGACCCAAGTGCAGTTAGCGTTGTTGTCGTACTGGACAGGGTAGTTAGGGGATGTGATGACACCGCTGGGTCCTTTTAATTGACCTCCACACATCGGTGCTGTAAGACAAGACATAGAAAAACACAAATGTTTAGTCAGTGACAGACTGTAGATGCTGCTTCTTCATAGCTGTAAAAAAAAATCTTCCAATCTAAGCATCAGTAGTTATCAGGAAGGCATCTTACCTATTATTCAGAATTATATGATAATCACTATTATTGTATTTTTCTCTATCTGATAAAGAAAATGAATTGAAACATGCACTTTGACTGTGATACAGCCGCCTTTCTCTGTCTCTGTCGATATTCCATTCATAGCACTATCTGACTATCTGGCTGCGTGTCACAGTGTAGGCTGTCTACATTGAAATGAGAAACATTTATTTGTTTCTAGTGCTTTTTTATAACTCCTCAAACTGAATCTGAAAACTGACAATAGTGAATTGTACTCTCCTGAAAGGCGTGTTGACAAAGTTTTGTATTCAGCTTATTCTAAAATTTGATGCCAAGATTCGGAATATACTGTGAATGTCTATTTTCCCCAGTGAAACCATCCATCCATCCATTGTCTGAACTGTTTATCCTCATGAGGGCTGCAGGGGCACCAGAGCTTATCCCAGTTACACCCTCGACGTTTTGCCAGTTCATTTCAGGGGCTGACATGTACAGACAAACCATCCACTCTAACATTCACGCCGATGGGTGATTTCGATTCTCCAGTGGAACCTTTAGTTGGATTTGTATGTCCCCTGTACAGAACATGTAGACCAGGGATGGGCCATTACTGTGTCATTATGGGTCATTATCAATCAGAACAGACCAGTCTTTGTTGGTGAGTGGGGGGTGGTGGCGTTCCTACATTTCTGTTTTTACAGGAAAATGGCAAATATACGGTGGCCGCCAGGTGCAGATGTGTTTCATATACTGAAATATTGAAAGAACCTGCTGCATATCATAAAACAAATGCTAGAAGAAAACACTGCAAAAACATAAACGTGCTGCAAAAACAGAAAAGCGCTGTAAATATAGACACGCACTGTAAGAAAACAGAGCTGCAGAAACTAAAACAAATGCAAGAAGAAAATGCTGCATATCCACTCACACAACGAATCCAGGGGCAGCAGTGAGTTTCCACCCAAAAAACAGACAACAACAAGAATACATAGCTTTACATTTCTTTATGCTCTGTTTTTGCAGCGTTTCTGTATTTACAGCCTTTTCCTCTAGCATTGTTTTCTTATATGCAGCTAAAATGCAAGTCGTTTTCTGTATTTGAAACATGTTTGTACCTGTCAGCTGCTGTACAAATATACAAAAGAAAGCCGAAAGGGCATCACCTTGAAGATTTGAAAGTATTTCACTATATGAGAGAAGATCTTCCTCAGTGGTGAATGAAGGACTAATAGTGATGTAGTAGATCTGACTGAATAGGAAGTATTTTCATTTTCACTGAATTTATGGCCAATTTTCATGCTGACAAAATCAGCGGGGACAAGTCTGGCATCTTGCTGGAGTCAGATCTGGACCTCTGACAGGCCGCCGTGCATGGAGCTGGGCCTCTTGAAGATGACACCACGCTGCGAGGCTGCTGATGCAGGGATTATGCGTACCTGGGGTCTTGCGTGCTATGCGACTTGCAGTGCAAAATCTGTCCTGTAGATGTGTGATCCAGATCTGCTGATCTTGACATAGGCTCTTTGTAGATAGTGTGGTCTGGAGGTACTGGACCAAACTGGCAACAATGGATGGATCCCAGCAACCTACAGCTCTCTGGGATGCCCCACCCTCAAGCATGGCAAGTGCCTCATGACATTCTTCATGTGTTAGGCATGGCATAATTAGAGTACATTTGCCAACAGATAAAATCCATCCTCCTTTTTCTGAACTGTTTATTCCTCGTTAGGGATGCAGGGATGTCAGAGCCTATCCCGGCGACCTATAGATGTGTCACATTTACAATTTTTGGACAGTAAAACCCAAGAGAACCCACATAGGGAGACCATGCAAACCCATAGGAGTACAATTACAGATCTTGGTGTTACAATTATCGTCAGAGAAATATTTGTGATTTTATGATTACTATGATTATTTTGCAGGGGATTAATACTTTGGGGTGTAGCCTGTGCTGCGCGTATCTCACAATGAGTACACACAGACCATACGACCATGCATCCCGCTGCAAAGTGAAATTGAAACTTAACATGCATTACTAATTCCTCTACATTCTCCATTGTTGCGAAGCGCATTTACCATTTCCCTACCTCCTGAAACTTTGCTAACTGTCATTTGAGGGGGCAGGAAGTTTGTATAAAGGAACATTTCCCTCTCTTTCCCCCCTAGAATCGGGCCTGCTCTACAGGCACATCAGATTATGTTATGCAGTTTTCCTTGTGATCAAACAGGGAGTGTTCACTGCATCAATTCACAAGTTAATCCTCCTGATACTTGTATGATGATCTGAGCTACTGGAGAAGAACAGCCTTACTCTACCGAAGCTATGCAGCCAGATTGTTGTGAATGGGTTGTGCAGTGATAGCCTGAAGCCGCGTAGATGACAGTAGTGGACGCAAACTCTATGGAAATGAATGTGATCCTGCATCAAAAACATATTTACAGTCAAGACAATTCATAAATACGTCCACCTCCTGAGACAGATGGTCATCTTGTTCCTTATCTGTCCTTTTCACCAGTGGAATGTTGAATGCAATGCTTCTGTAACGGTGCTTTCGTTCCATGCGGTTAGTGTGTGTTGGCGTGTCTTTGGTTCCACTCTTAATCTCCTGTGCTTTATGAAACGCTTTTGGACAGCCTTGGCGATTAATTAACCATGATGTTTAATTGTGGTCAATCATAACACCATGAGATCGTTACAACCTTACAAACCCATGACTAGTAATGTTGGAATTGAACCCAGAACCTTCTTGCTGTGAGATGAGGGTAATAATCTTTAATTTCTAACCCAATAATACATTTGAATATAAAATCAGTGTGTGAAATCCATTGGGTTGAGTATTCAGATTAATGTAACTACATTTAATGAATATTATGCATAAATATTTGCATTTCAGTTAAGTCCAGTATAATGTATTATCACAAAATGCAAAAAAAATACTGTCATTATAAATATCACTATGATAAAAACTTGAATATAATGGTTATAAATGCCATTTAATTTCTGCACAAACTCATCCTTAGCACCAAAAGCTGGTAAAACAGACTCCCCTAAAGAACAGCACTGCCTGATCCAACTGTGTAACCAACTGTGCAACAATCCATTCAATTAATTTGTCTAAATTTAACTTACTTATCCATTCCTGGCTGAACTGTGAGCAGCCATTGCTTTTAAATGCCATTATCAAATTATTAACACTAGACAAAATCAAATGCTCTTTTAAATACTCGGTAATTAATTGAGTGCATCCCAAACAAAATCTGTTTAGTATACAAGTAAATATTGTAGGTTTGGGGGATTTAATAAAGTCACTGACACAATAATTTGACTGACTACATTAAAATAGTTTAAACGAGAAAAGACACATATCACAAAGTGTTAGTAAGCGGTTTGGAAAACAAAGCTTTAAAGGACATTGTGACTTTTCTTATCAAGACCTGAGGGTGTCTGCATGGTAAAAATGTTAAACACCCCTCCAAATTAAAGCACAGTTCTTTCAGGGCAGGGACTGTGTGTGTGTGTGTGTGTGTGTGTGTGTATATTTGAGGGGATAACCTGAAAGTATTTGAAATGGTTCGAGACCAGCTACCCTGATTTTAATGAGTTGTGTCTAAGAGAGGTCCTTCGGGTGTTCAAGCCCCGCTCCATAGCTCCCTGCTCCGCCCCTCTTCTACCAAATCACCCCTATTAAAACAGAAAAAAAAAAGAACTTTGGCGAAGTTAAAGGGAGAATAAAGTAATTAATATGAGTTGTGCTGATAGTGAGGGTGACCTTAATGAAAATAATACAGTAGAAAGGAAGTCTACCGAAGCTATCATATCCTCCCGCCCCACCCTTTATTTTAATCATTGTGTCTAACACGCCCCGATATGGGTGTTCTGTGAAGATGTACGAAGTGCAGCAGGATAACCACCAATCAAAATCCATGAAGAAGAAATATTGCCGTGGCCTGGCGTGAGCAGGAAGAAAGTCTGACGAAAAAAAAGAAGCATGAAGTTCATCTGAAGAGAATGAATATGCAGCAAGAGATTAAGTTTTTTTCCCTGGTACTAATGATAGTTCTGTTTAATTTAATGATGACTAATGCTAATTTAGGATATGGAGGATACAGATCTTCAATTATTCCAGGGTGATGTTTAATCTTCATTGAAACAGAGCGAGGTAGAATAAAAGCCCAGTACCAAAGGTTAAATGTGGATGATGGAATACAAGCCTCTTAAAGGGCAATTTCACTCACACTGTTCTGGATGTTATGTCAGTTTTAATGTCCTATCAATGCACAAAGCCACATGAATGCGATGGTGTCCCTTGAATAAATATGTTTCCTTGATTTATTTAAGGCTTTCTTAGAAGGCTCCCTTCACTGTTTTTAAGCAGTGCACACACTCTACCACTCACTGAAACATATTCAGGTGGGACAAATTAACCCATAAAGACCCAAACATTCATCCTCGACCCACACAATCTACTGATCTGAACTGTTTAATACCTGTTAATCCACTAATTCCATTAATACATGTAAATAATTGGTGTAAAATACAGTTTGTCATCATTCCATGGTCATCAGATATAATACATTTGGACGTTCAGAGGCTCTGTAGTTATTGTGGAAACACCATCATCTTCTACAACATTGATTCACCAGTAAAACCAATGGAGTTGGATCAATGACAGTGGATGGACACACTGGGTTTATGTTCAGCTAATGTTATATTTTACTGAAAAGTCACTTTTTCTTCAGTTTTTACCGTTTTGATGCAATAGAATTTGACTTTGAGCTTTTATGAATATCTACATGATCAGTGAATTAAGTAAAGAAAAATAGATGATTTTTATCTAAAAAAATGTAAAATACAGCAGATTATATGATAATAAATGATAATAAATCAAGTAGAAAAAGGTTAGAGAGGAAAAAATAATTTGGGACGCGTCAAAAGGGTCATACTGGGTCTGTATAGGTTAATATTTTATCTTTTAACTTTCATACATTGCTTAGAGTTTTCAGTATTTTCAGTAACAGAGGTGCTAAATGATTACTCCTGTGGCAGTGACAATAAAGATCTATTGTATTGTATTCTATTGTATTCTATTCTATTCTATTCTATTCTATTCTATTCTATTCTATTCTATTCTATTCTA
>JAPTGZ010000003.1:17717678-17739952 GCA_029814645.1 Fowleria isostigma
ACCTTGATTTGACATCATTTTTCTGCAACAACATTGCTTTGAAATGAATAAATTTAAAAAAAAAGAAAAAAGTGATGGCATTAATAAGTATAATCAGTAAAAGCCACCCTAACATTTCTCAGCAGTTGCTTAACCACACTCATAATGTTGAGATCTACAATGTGCATATAATACTGAGCTAACCAAACAGTTCTTGTGTTTGTAAGAGACATTAACAGGTAAAAAGAGTATAATACGTTTGTAGTCCTTTCTTCCTTGCGCAGGGCACTAAACAGTTAAACAAGAGGTTGATTGATTTAACTGTGGCAGTGGCTTTAACAGTAATAATGAGTGATTTCCACAAGGATTTAATGTTAGAAACTAAGGATGCATCTAATAATTACTTTCGTAACAAATCAATCTGTCTTTTTTTTTTTTTTTTTTGTATTTTTTGATTAATGGATTAGTTATTTGGTTTTATAAAATGTCAGATCCTTGCTAAAGCCTTGGTTGATATCCTTAAATGTCATATTTGATCCACATATTCAGTAGAAGAGTCTGACTGATTAAGGGATAATCAGAGGAGACGGATATTAATTTACCAGCTGACGACGATTTGTTATTGAACTGTTGATGATCTAAGAGAAACTGCAGATTTCTGAGATTTGTTTGGATTTGGTGACATGATGGTTGGTGGTTTTACTACAAAAAACTACAGCTGCTACAGGAAATCTGGACTTTTGCCATGATAGAACTGTAAGTTATAGACATTTGCATGGACACGCATAATCTGTGAAGCTCTAGGTAAATTAACTGAGCATGAATGATTCATGCAGCACATTTACACAGGATAAACATAGTCTGCTTTTCATCTGTGCCACATACAAATGACTAGAGAAAGACAGAAAAAAATGACTCCTACTGTGGCTGTTATATATGTCATCGTCTTTCTGATATGTTGCTTTTCTGAACTTTTTCTAAAACTTTCATTATCCTCACTAGAACAGCCTCAGAGATGCCCATTTCAAAGGAACTCATATCACCAGACTTCTTTGTTTGATGAAGTACAGTAGGTCATTTCAGTGGATTTTTTTTTTTTTTACAAATTACAGACATGGAAGATTTGCATAGGATTACCATCTAAGACGACCTCGGCAACTGTTACAAAATACCAAAGGTCCATGGGTAATGCTCGTCTCAGACCTCATACCAACATGGCATATGGCTGCAAGTCGAGCTAATACTTACGCAAACAAGCAGAGATCTACTGTACTGTGAAAAAGCCTTTGGAATTTGGAATTTCTCTGGCATTTTAATGAGTGTACATCTTTATTTCTCAGTGGCTATATTACCCCATAAAGACCCAAACATCCACCAGTGTCCAAAGTCTTTTACTGATCTAAACTGTTGAATACCTGTTGATCTGTATTTGACAGGTATTTGATTGATAGGCTAATTCTATCAATCCATGTAAATAATTAGTGTAAAATGCACTTTGTCATCTTTTCATGGTCATTGGATATGACCCATTTTGATGTCCAGAGACTCTGTAGTTACCGTGGAAACACTGTCACCTTCCCCAGCATTGATCCACCAGTAAAAACACATGATAAATGACAGTGGATAGAGACACTTAGTTTCAGTTCAGTTGATATATTTTGTTAAAAAAGTCACTTTTTTGTTCAGTTTCCTCTGTTTATATAATAACCTTCAACTTCAATCTGAACTTTTATTAACAGCTACACTATCACAGATGAAATATAACAAAATACATGATTTTCACTTGAACAATGTAAAATTCTGAGGATAATACTACCATAAATGGTGATACATCACCTCAGAAAAGGAAAATTTAGAGGAAAAGTCATAATAAAACTGCCACAAAAGTACTGTGTCTTTATGGGTTAAGGCAGGGGTGGGCAACGTTTAGATATTTCTCTTCCAGCACACCTGGTTCAATTAATGATCAGCTCATCATCCAACTCTGCAGAAGCCTGATAATGACAGAATGACCTCCAGGTGTGTGGAAGAGGGAAATATCTAAAACGTGCAGGGCTGCGGCCCTCGAGGACCAGGATTGCCCACCCCTGGGTTAAGGTATAAGGTATGCGCCACCTTAAACTCAAAAAAGATGACGAAAGAGTAGATAATGAAATTTAACACCTTACAACTCAATGGCTGCTACAGGTAAAAGTCATTATGCTGTGTGTGTTCCATTTGGATTTTGTACCTTAAACTGTCTGGGGTCAATTATTTGGAGCTTTTCTTAAATAATACATTGGTATCTTATACCAAGCTTAACACAAAAGTTTCTGAATTCACATTAACTATATCCATGTTTGATGAAAAATTTGAGTTGTCAGTATTTAACGTTATCTTATCTTATTGATCTGACTCACTTGAGGCTGAATTGGACTGGATTTGGAACCTGAACTAAAATGATTGTTAGTATCTTCAGTGTAATTTTACTAATTCACAAATTCATCCCACGGGCCAGACTGAACCCTTTGGCGGTCCGCATTTGGCCCCCGGGCCACATGTTTGACACCCCTGCTCAATGTATATCTGTGTACATATAATGAAATATATATAATAAGTATTGTACATGGAGTGCACAAGCTCAAAATACACAATAAAATGACAATAATTTCCCTCAAGGATTAATCAAGTATTGTGATTCTGATAAAGAGAATACTAAAGACAAAAACTGATTCTTATAAAGAGAATAGTAAAGACAAAAACCACTGAAAAGTAAAGTTTAGTGTGACAAGAGATTACAACCGCTGCCATGTTTGCACCTCCGTGACAAGCCCTTTGTGGTCACCTGCATTAGCGCCGTTCGCATTAACTTAGTACAAATTGCCAAACTTGGTGTTTACCCCAGTGCACGCGTCTGGTGGTGCTCTGTTAAATGATGTCAAAGAGCAAAACGGCAGAAGGCAAAGTGCCAGAGGGGGTCAAATAAACATGGCCAACCTGGAGAGCCCATCTGACTCTCTGAGAGGGGTCACATGTCTGCGGGGCCAAATCAATGTGACACCTGTTCGCCAATGGGGGGAATGATGTGAGGCATGACAGCGATGGATTTTCAACAAAGCAGCTTGGTGTCACTACGGGTAACCGAAGAATCAGCGGGGAGGTAAGTAGGTGGGAGGGGTAGTGCTGAATAGACGGGAGAAACGACGGCGATGACTCATGCAGGAAGATGTGGCTGTGAAGTCAAATTACTCACAACTTTACAGGTAAACACTGTGCATGTTTTTTCTCGCACAAAACAGGCACGGCGGTACAACATTAATGCACGCACACACACCTGTTCACTGGAAATGGACTAGCGCTGAGGAATACGCTCTAAAGTAAAAGCATTTTACAATTTGCAAAAAAAAAAAAAAAAAGTGATGACTTCTTTTTCTGAAAGCTCAGAATAATGGGTCTGTCATTCCATTTAAGGGTCAGACGCAGTAAAATAATGTGAAAATATAAAGGCGGAGAAAATGTACAGCGTAATAAAAATGAATAGAGCAAAGCAAATTCAGCGGGAAAAAAAGGAAGGAAGTATTTTTCGGAGCAAAAAAAAAAAAAAAAACGAAATAAAAGCACAGGATAAAGAGAGTGGATAAAAATCTATTGTAAATGGCCTCGAGGAAGGATTACCATTAATGCGGCGCTTTCCTGTTCAACTAGTCATTCTTAAACCCTAAGACATCCATTCATTTCCGTCACTCCGGCCAGGCAAATAAAATGGGGCATGGGGATAACGACTGGTGAACAAGGGCCAGGAAAAAAAACTGTCTAGGCAAAGAGAGCAACCGATGCAATTACCGCTGCCCATTTGCTACTGGAACTGCATTTCTAGCACAGACGGTGTGTCCTTTGAGTCTGGGCCGCTTTCTACAGTCAGCACTTGTTTGCATAGGCCGAGAATGGGGGAAAAAAAATAAACTTTTTTGTGACTTTGAACAAGGTTTGGTACAAGAAAAAGACCAAACAGGCCTGCGTTCATTCATATTCGAAGGGAAAAAAAAAGACACAAAACTGATAGGGAAAAAAAAAAAAAAAAAAGAAGTTTCTGAGTTCTTTTAAGGTTTCGTCTAAGTTTGGTTTTGTATTTGGCTGTAAACTCTTAGAATCAGCTATGGTGTTTCTGTGTTTTGACATGATCTCCTTGTGATAAACCTGCAGACTAAGCTTCAAAGCAGCTGCACAGGTAAAAGATGGAGGAACACAGGGTTAAACTCAACGAACTGATGCTAATGCTTTTATATACATGTTAAAAACAACAGCACTTATAAGCAGGAAATGTTATGTTTGGCAAAACTTACAGGTCTATGATTTTTGGGACTTTGTGCTTTAGAGATATAGTCTGCTGAATCTGACGTACTTTGATAAGAACTGAAAACAAATGATAAGTCTGCTGGTTGGCTAACTTTTTCAGGATATACAGGGTAGGTGAAAAGTAACTAGGCATTAGAAATTGCTTATAGAATTTTTAATATCACTAAAGTCATGATGAAAACATTTTTAAACAGACAACACTAATGGGATTTCTTAATTTCTTATTTTCAGGAGGTTCTCAGGGATATCCCAGACAGCGTCCCTCAGAGGGTTGTTTATTCCATCCCTGGTCAGTTAAGGAAACTTGTCAACGCCATTGGTGCTTAGGCTGAAATATGAAGATTTACTTAAATTTTCCCATGTAATAAAGAACATGTATCATTTGTTTCAATAAATCTGTAGAAGGAATAGAAGGATTTTATTACCAATCTTTGATGACTAGTTACTTTTCACCCACCCTGTAGATGCATGTATATTTATATCTGGAAACTGAATGTATTATAATGGTGTCCACAAGGCTTAAGTTGAACCAGATCTGGCACCTCCAACATCAAATCTGGAACCTATTTCATTGGATTTGGCACCTTTATGAAAAAATGAATAGCCTAAATAAAAAAAAAAAAGTTCATTGTTCAATATTGTTATCTGTCTTGTTAATCCACTAAAGTTACACAAAAATACAGTGTTCAAATACATTTTAAGAGAAACACGGAGGGAGGGGACAGTCTAAAACTCTTATCTCAGACACAGAGGTACATCGAGGTACTTATGGAGAAACCCCTCCCCTCTCTCTTTCATATTATTCCCTGTTTTATTCATCTCCCCAAATTTTATTTTCAGTTTTACAGCTATGTGGTCTGCATGGTTCACCTCCATTTGAGTCGCCCCATCCACCCCCCTCTCTGCATTCCGGCACCACTTTACAAATTAACTAGTAACTATTTTGAGGTAGCTCACAGACCCATTCTCTCATCAGTTCCAAATGTAATTTAATTTCATTTTGATCCAATACTGTGTCTTCAAAACTATAGCAAACTAATAGGTACACTTTTCTTTAATACTGGCCCAACATTGGGAAAATAAAAATACTTATTTTATACGGGAAGTATTTGCTTTTAGACCCAGTGTTAAACTTAGTGTTAAAATTACTTTATGTAGATTAGATACGTTAACAAGTGTAGTAGTGAAATAACTTCATGAAACACTTTGCAACATTTGTCAAAGGTCTCATAATTATAACTTATTTAGCACATCTACAGTAGAGTTGTCTATCAGAAAAAAAAAATAGACTTAACTCAATAAACATGCAATCTGAATGTTAGTCAGAAGGTCAACAAGCTGTCAATCAGACATGTCAATCAAAGCCCAAACAGCTAAACTTTACTCTTTAGATATCTTAATGATACTTTATGACTTGTATATTTATATCATAGTTCAAAGACACTGTTGCCCATAAAGTTGGAATAAAGTATTTTTAACTTCTCATATGAAATGATTGTGACATTAATTTATTCTTGACAGATAAAGTGTAACTGGGACTCAGTATGTAATCATTGCACCTGATCAGAGGTGATTACGGATGTGTATAAATAGGAATAAAAAGAAAATGATTCCAACTTTAGGGACATCAGTGTATAATTGCTTTAATATTTCTAGAGCGACACATCCATTGTTTTGGACTGAAATGGAGCCGGGACCTTGCATTGGCAGCGGCTGCCCTTTGGTCATAGCTCCGCATTGTGGCTCCCTGGCCTCCTTCCGTTATGCTCATGATTCACTCTCATTGCTTTCTTTTTATTTTACAGCTGGAGCATGAAGCTGGTTTCAGTAAAAAAAAAAAAAAAAAAAAACCTGACAAAGCAGCAGCAGGAGTCTGTCACGACGGAAGAGAAACTGAAAACTGCACTTACACTCACTGAGAAGACAGAATATGACTGTTAACAAAGACTACCACTGCCCGGTGTGAATACTTTAGGGGACACTCTGCTGTTAGGTTTAACACATAAACTTAAAGAATGAAGGGTCAGTGTCTGAGTCTTGAGGGAAATGATGCATGGAGATGAGGAAGTCTAAATACTAAAGTCAAATAATTCGGTGGTATAATCAGAAGTGCAGATTACGCTGATAAATAAATTAAAACTAATCTAATTTACTACACTTTGAAAAAAAATAGGTCACGAAACAGAGTCCCTCCCTTTGTCAGTAAGGAATCATTAAATAACCAATAAAGACCCAGTGCTGCTTTTGTGGCAGCTCCCAAATGCATTTTTCTTCTATTTAACCTTTCTTAATTGATTTATCATTAGTATTCTCTTTATTTTGCTTTTGTGCAGTGTAAATCTTGTATTTCCCTATTTTTAATTTACTGATCATGTAGATGATGTAGATTCATGAAAACTAAGAGAAAATTCAAACTGAATGTCAAATCAAGTGTCTCCATCCACTGCCATTGATCAAACTCTAAAGCTTTTACTGGTGAATACAACCTTGTATAAGATGACCTTGTTTCCACATTCACTTCATAAATGGGTCATATCTGATTATAATTTAAAAATGAGAAACTGCATTTTACCTCAATTATTTACATGTATTGATAGGGTTAGTGGATCAACAAATATTAAACAGTTTAGATCAGTAGATGGCTTTTTGGTGGCTGTTAGGGTCTTTATGGGTTAATATTGTCACCCCTAACACTTCCAAAACACAAATATTTTATTGCTATAGTCATTCTGAAATGTTCTACAGCTTTGCAAGTGTTTTTTTATACTATTTTTTATTATTATTCTTTATGAACAGGACAAAATTGATCTAGTTTCTTCAACTTTGTATTTTTCCAGCGAAAATCCTTCATTTTCCTATATTTAATTTACTGATCATTTAGAGGTTCATAAAAACCTCCAATTAAAGTTGAGGGTTATTATATCAGAAACAGAGAAAACGGCAGAAAAATGGACTTTTTTCCAACAGAGATATCAGTAACTGAGCGTCTTCATCCACTGTATTTGTCAAACTCCAGGGTCCACAATTCAGCCGATGAGATGAATAAGAGAAATGCCAAAATTACACTGAAGTTCTTAATTTAGGTTCCACATTCAGCCAAATAAAATCTCAAGTGGATCAGACCAGTAAAATACAAAAATTACATTGCATTTATAAACTATCAGAACCATACTGAACAAATATGAACAACCTGAGATGTCTTAAGTAAGAGTCATTTTAACAGTATTCTGCCTGTTCCTAAATGTTTTGGGTCTTTGTAGATCCATTGTGATCTGTAAGTTGTAATGCACATGTGTAAATGAGAAGCTGAAGCATAATATTGTTAAAATTGCATTTATTTTTCTTAATAAATTTCAGGTTTTTCATGGTTGTTCATGTAACTCGTGTAACTCATGTAAACATTTTCATAATGTAATTTTACTTTTTTCATTGTAAAACATAGACAAAAGTGTGAAATTGACAATATTTATAAGTTATTATGTCATTATTTTATTGGTTCGGCCAATTTCAGAATGCAGAAAATTTGTAGAAGATGACACGAGCCTCTGAACGTCCAAAAGGGCATATCTGACGACCATAAAAACCACATTTTACACCAATTATTTAGATGTATTGATAGTAGTAGTGGATCAACTGATATTATACTTTAGATTAGTGGATGTTTTTGGTGGATGGTGGCTGTTTGAGTGTTTACGGGTTAAAGGTAATTACCGCTACACCATAAAAAACTCAATGGTAATTATCTTGTTACTTACACACTGATATTTTGTGGTGATTGTCTTTGCTGGGCAGCATCTTCACACCTCTGGACTTGAGCTCAGTCATTTTCTTCACTGGTGAGGGAATGAAGCAAAAGAACATTAGAGGAGGAAGAAGAAGATGTTTAAACAAGAAGAGAATGCATTAAGTACACCCACACATTTCAGCAAGTAGCCCAACGTCTGCAGCAGATACAACATATCATATTTACTGTTCTATACACCACTGCTCACTCCCACTCCGGGTCACGTACCCAGCACAGTTTAGGCAAAGCGGCTTGTGAACAATGAATAAAACATGGATATATTTAATGTGAGTCCATAAAAGTAATGAAGACACTTCACCGAGGCACTTCTAGATAAAAGAGGGGAGCTCAACCGTTTGGACTTTCTATAATTTTTCAGGATACAGGTGATGGAGAACAATATTCCTGCATAAACAAACAAAAAAACAGACACAAACACTCATATCTACTCAATGAAAAATGAGATGGGAATTACTGAGTTTGATAAATATTGCAGAGAAAATAAGGAATTAGTAATCACTGCTAAGTAAGTGGCTCATATAAATGCATATTTATTCATCAGTTTCAAAAACACCATCAGCGTTATCTTTGCTCCTTTTCACGCTCGTTCTATTTAATTACTTTGACTCTCCCTGACAAAGGAACTTTACTTGTTTTGCACAAATGTGTTTTCATCCGTCGCTCACTTCCAGCTGCATTCCAATTGAAATGTGAATGCGATCCATGTGTCATAAAACTCGTTTTGTTGAGGGTGTGAAAGGAAAATCACAATGAAAAGGCTCTTCGGTTTTTTTTTTCCTCCTTTAGATTATTACCCAAATTGTCAAATATAATCATGTTTCTGGTAGCTTTCAGGTGCTGATTTGTAACGGATGGAGGCTGTTTTCAAGAGCACATAAAATGAAGAACACTTACGACGGGAAGAAGATAATCAGAGCCAATGAAGATACTCAATCCCCACTGACTTTATCATTCTGGCAAACGACTGCTGTGGAATCATGGAATTTAAGAAGAATAGCTGATGGGGGTGTGGGGGATGGAGAGATGGAGTTGGTGTTTAATCTAATTAAAGTATTAGACTCCCATTTCTCTCTGATCTTCTAAACATATTTATCTAACATTGAACCTGTAATCCCATCGACTCCATGCGTTTTCTCTTCCATATTCTTCAACCTTCTGTTTTCTCTCTGAAATTTGTTTGGGAGGTGAGATCTTTAAAGATCATTTTTGTTATGTGAAGAACTAATCCTTTTTCCCCAGCTCATCCCTGCTCAAAACTGACCCCTGAACCTCTAAGTGTAATGACACAGGAAATAGAAGAGGCTTTTGTGTGTGTACACTTAAGTGTTTAACAGCATGTATGAGTATAACCCACTCTCATAATGAACCAACAATGTTTTACTTACTAGAATGCATTTTTTTGTACACATATTTTAGTGTGTGGGTGATGAAAAAGAAAAGCTCAAAAACTCCATAACGCTAAAAGCCGACATATTCTCATTCAATCAACAAGTGGAAATTGCTTACTGGGATTAGCCTTGACCAGGGGTCGTTTGTCCAAGTGCCAGAATCATTCTTAACAGGCACTATGTTGACCAGAATTTCATTTCCCATGCTTTTATCCCTAAATACCCTTTATCCTACGACGCCATATAAGGTCCACATAAGAAAAACAAATCATTTGTTACTACAAGAATAAAGTCATAATATTACGAGAACAAAGTCATAGTTTTAAAAAAACTTGTAATATTTCAAGAATTAAGTCATAATATTATGAGAAAAAGGTTGGTCCAATTCAGCAGAAGTGAAGTTGCTGTTTTACTTGTTGCATTCGCTGTAACAGGAAAGTCTGTCAAATTAATTTCAAAATATTCCGATTCATAAAAGTACAACACTATTTTTGAGTTTTTAAAACTACAACTATATTCTAACAATAGTATAACTTTATTCTCAAAATATTATGACTTTATTCTCATAGTGACAAGTGATTTGTTTTTATTATGTGGCCCTTATATGCCATTGTATTATCCACAAGACTGGTAGATAAAAATATATCTTTCACCAGCTACATACAGTTGCAGAAACCAGTAGTAGACCATCAAAAGTCATCAAAAACAATGATTATGTAATCAAGTAATAACTCCTGTGTGTAACATGTGACTAAAACAGACAGAACAGAAAACATGGAAAGTGTACAAGTGCTGTTTTTGTTAGTACAATACCATATATATTGATGTAAGAACTTATGTGATTTTAGTTATTGTCAAGAAAACCATGGAAAATGGATAGATATCAGCTCTGAAATTAAAGAACTATTTTTGTTGTTATCATTATATTTGTCCATATAAATGTACCTTTAATTGTAACAGGCATTAAAATAAAAAAGAAATTGTAGAAAATATAAGGTGATCTAATATTTTTTTTTCCGCGACTGTATGTCCAGTATGTATTGAATTCATACTATCTGGGTGCTTCTGTGAAACTGGTCCCAAAAACAGTACAGAGGGGCTAGAAAGTACCAGATATACAGTAGACTAATGTTATGATGCAACTTTGGAAGCACTTTATTTTAAAACTAAATATTTACTGAGATAAATGAGGAAATATTTTTCAGATTAAACACATTTTTAATTATTGTTATGTTATTTGTAAACAAAAATCTGCATTTAACACGGTGAAAAGGACACAAAAATTGTAATTTTTTGAAATACCTTTTTATTCTCTCAGGTACATTTTGGGAATCAAACTAATTCTGCAAACCAGAATGTATCACAAAAATAACCACTGTTGCAAAATCACTTTGAGGGCTTGATTTATTTGTGTTTAAACTGGCAGGTTCCACATGTAACACAAGTGGACACGATGGGTTACACATGAAACCTGGAATGAGACTGAGATTCATGAAAACCCCACATGTCTGGATTAGAAAAACCACTAGGATTGACACATTTAACAGTGTATTTATTTACAGTGGTATATAAGACCATTTCAAATGATGTATTCAAGATAAAATGCACTGAGACAGGTAGCTTTTCATGTCCAAATTTTGTTCCTATTTTTAGTCCCAATATTAAAAAGAAATCATTCATTTTGGGGTGGCTCGGAGCCAGAGTATAAATCTGAGGTCATCACTAGCTACATCCTGGGAGGAAATGTCAAAATTTTTCTTTAATTATTGAGCCTAAAAAGCTGGTAAAATACCAAATAGCAAAATAAACCCAGTTTCGTAGAAGTACCCACCTTCATGTAGCCTATTTAATGCTTTAAGAAAAATAAAAAGGAAAATAAGAGAATGAACAGAACGAATTCCACATTCTTGTTTAAACCTATCTTTAAGACCACTCAAATATAGATTCCAGGGTTTACATAGTGCACCCAAATGCACCATGCAGTCCATGTGTCTGTCTGTGGGCATGCTGTGTGGTGTCTGTCTATGCCAGGGGTGGCCAACCCTGGTCCTGGAGAGCCACAATCCTGCATGTTTTAGATGTTTCCCTCTTCCAACACACCTGAAGTTTATTATCAGGCTTCTGCAGAGCTGGATAATAAAACTATCATTTGAATCAGATGTGCTGGAAGAGGGAAACATCTACAACATGCAGGACTGTGGCTCTCCAGGACCAGGGTTGGCCACCCCTGATCTATGCAGTCCTATAGGTCACATGACTAGTGGTATGACTGGGTCTTGTTCCTGCCCAAATGCTGCTCATGACTCCACCTTCATTTATTAAATTCCTGTTGTACGTAACATGAAGAAACCCTCCACATTGATTGTTTATCCACATGTCTATATAATAACACCTATTGCACTGTACTGTCCTGAAATAGGGATTCTTCCTGAGTCTTCTATTTCCATTAAGCCTTTTCCCTGAGGGGATTTGTCACTTAAATCGAGGGTAAAAATCTGTAATTTTAAATACATAACAGCTTGTTGACACAATGTTAAAGCGGACTGATTCTATTACGTAGTGTCCTGATTTGTTAAGCTCATAAAGCTCGTAGTGGAACATGTTGGATATACACCAATAACAAGCTGACAGATGGGTTTCTAGCCTTTATAACCCACTGATCAAATACATACACGTAAATCATCTCATTTGTTTTTGTTCTTTTATAGAGTAGGAGGAAAAAATAGTACATCCTTAAACATCACAACACATTTGAGTGTTTTCACATTTCCTGAATTTACTGTTTTGTGGACCAGATGGGAAGCAAAATCGTGACATGACTATCGTTGATCACTGGCATAGACATCCAAACATGTCATGAATTGTAGTTGCTGTGATGAGTATAAACAAGTAAAGTAACTTTAACTTTTTAAATACACTGAACTATTTTGCTTACCTTGGTACTGAGCACTGAAACCTCTCAACTTGTGGTTGCCGTCAGAGGTGAAGTGCAGTCGCAGCCAGTTCTTGCTGCTAATGATAGGCGAAGGGAGATTGGGGCCAGTAAACCTGCAGACACAGACAGAACACCTCACTTTACTATCACATTAAGTACACGAATACAAGACTACAGAACAGAAGCAGAATGACATTTTGAGATTTTATTTAGGTAAAATCATAGCATAGCCTCTAGTACAGCTCAACAAACAAATATTTGGCAACTGTGTGGATGCATGCAAGTAAATAAAAAAAAAAAAACTCAACTGCTTGTGGCCCCTGTTATAGACGTCCAAACTGCACTCTAAAGCAGTGACTCCAACTGAAGCAACTCCAATGAGCATAACTCCTATCCACCCTATTAAAGGTTCCCCATATTATTCAACTCACATGATTCCCATAACATTAAAGTCAGTGTAGAAAATGAATAAGAGATATTATTTAGAAAAGGAAACAATAACAGATAGTGTTTGTGAAGCATAAAACAGCACTTAAGTTTAAGACTTTACAACTTAATGCTGTCATTTAACCATGAGTATCTCAGATTAAGATTCATTATTTGTCGTTTAAACACTCCCATCGTAGATGTAATGTAATGTAAAAAACAATAGGATGATGCATTGGTTTCTTAAAAACTACAAATAAAACACTTGTAGACAGAATCAAATAGTAGATATAAACATATGTAAAAATCCATGATAAATAATGCACAAAATAAAATCTGTGATAAAATGAATAAACTGTACTAATCTAATGTTAAAAAGTATTGGACTGAGTTTAAAGTATTGCATAAAGAACTCAATATAAATGACATGTTAATCCGTGTTTTCATCATGAGTGTATGCAACCGTAGCCAACATGGGCACCACCATCTTTTTCCTACAACTTATGTTAGCAATTACTAAGTGATTTATATCATATTTGTTTTCTATACAGTGTGATTGCTGGTTCTTTATCTTTAGACTATGATTTTCTGTGTAATTATGTGAACATGTGAAAAAAAAAAGTGAAGATTTTGTCATCGGTGTCACATTATTTATAACATAATGATGCTAAACATGTTGGATGGACCCCATAGAAACTTTGTGCCTCAGGCTCCAACAGTGTCAAGTATCACCACTGGCTGTACCAAATTAGTATGATTTTCTGTAATGGCTGCACACTTCACTTGTTCCTGTCACGATGTTGGCGAAGGGCTTTCTAACAATATAAAACTATTTTCTTATCATCTTTTATGCACTCTTATCATCTGCCGTTGTAAGAAAGCAGCCCTGCTTGTGCTTCTGTTTTGTGCCATACAGTAATTATGCAATCCATCACATTTCCAATAAAGTCAAGTCCAATGGCTTACTATATATCGTAGAGGCTGGCAGAACCTGCCACTCTTCCGGGTGATTGTCTTGTTTATTTATGATAATTATACTAATGTTTCAAAATTAATGTGGACATGACATTAAAATGTTGAATTGGAACACCTTTAAGATCTATTAAAGGGGGGTTTAATGTTCAAGGGAAGTTGTGTTAACGACTCTTAACCAAAGTGTACCTCAGTGAAAAATGAGACCAGGAAAGAGCGGCAGTGGCATTTGCAGGACATCTTTTTAGTGCTTTGAAAACGCAAGAGAGAATTATACTTCACAAACACATAAAGTGTCTTCTGATATGTATGCTAATGAGGGCTGTTGCTTACCAGGCACTTCTTTGGTTGTTTAAGCCAAAGTCATGTGGGGACACTTTGTATTTAATCTTGAGACACGGTAACACAAATGCATACACACAGACACAGTATGTGCACCTCCAGAGTATTCTCACCGACAATTGAGGGCATAAATTCTAATTCTCCATGTGCAAATGACATTTCCCCAACTGTGTCCATCTCATCTACAAACCTTAAACACCTGCATTTTTCTATGGTGAAGATATACTCCGAGGTACCCTTCCACCCCGTTCTCATTAATACTGCAGTAAAAGAGGCAGTGGAAAAGAGTAAACAGAAAGCAAAGAGATTTTCTTTTTTTCAAAACTAAATAAATAAAACTGAGAAGGAAAAAAGCCTGAAAAAGAGATGGAAGACTTATTTTGCAAGCTAATAACTGCTGTGCTCTGAATGCAAAAAACATTTTTGTGTTCTCCTGCCTCAGGACATAAGAAACGGCTTTAAAAAATACAGCTTCTACCAAAAAGCCAGGTATGTGCACTAAAGAGAGATTTAGTCTAGTAAGAGTGTCTGGTGGCAACCCCGTGGAGCTCTCTGAGGATCAATTAAAAAAACCGAAGGCGCAGTCTCTAGTTAATTTGATGAAGACGAAGCCCCGGTTCTATTTAAAGTCAGCTTTATCAGTAAAGCAGAACACAAACTCATCTTGTGTGAGGACAAACAGGACAAACTATCCCACGCTGAGTGAGAAAACAAAGCCATGATGGAAAGGGGTGGCATGTCTCTATGGACCCTACAGCATTTCTATCAGCATCTACTGCATCAGCCATGTTTTTACATGGAAGTCAGTGACACCCAGCAAATACACAGGTGAAGTTAACAGCAGTGGCAGGAGAATTAACCGGGCATACATGTCTCTGACACGCCCAGCACAGGAAAACACGCAAACTCTGGAACATCCTTATATAAGGCACCAATGCTAAGCCACCATGCCACTCAATATATATGCAAATGTTATATGCTTAGTCTAGTTTATCCCTTTCTCTTTTTTTTTTCTTTAAATATTTGTTCTTGCATTTGACACCAAACTTAAACCCTGCAGCCAGATGGGCAAACATCTTACTTTTGATGCCACTTTCAAACTTTTTCCTGAAAACCAGGAGATGGCAAATTACCACAAAGCACTGGATTCTATTGGTTGACCATTACACTACACAACACCACAGTGTCATTACACTCAGTTTGCATTAAGACACCAAAAATGCCAAAGATCTATAGAACTTAAGTGGGAGTGTGAACTCAGATATGAGCATGTTCAACTCAATAAGTGCTGTTCTTGCATCAGTGTTCAGGATTCTTAGAACCTTGATGTCATCTGAGAAGACAGCCCATGTTCCCACCAGAATTTTCACACTGGATCCGTGCTGTATCTGAATAAGCTCACACCTTTTCCGCAGATTGGTGCGTTCACAAGCGTGTACCATGCCCGAGTACAAGTAGGTATTACAGGGCCAAAATAGTAGGTGGTGGTATTGAAGGAATTCATGTTCCAACAAACGCAGAAGTCAGAAGAAGACAAACCCGGATGTGGCAAGACAGGCAATACTTTTCAATCTGTTAGCCTGTTTAAGGCAAAGTGAAGAGAGCGACCTTCGTTGTCTCTGATATACTATGGTGGTTCGGTTGATAAGACAAGCCTGTGCCACACACATCGAAGGCTTTTTCAGGAGACAACAACAGTTGAGGAGTTTGCTCACCACTTTAGTTTCTGAGTGGTGGAGTGGTGATTAGGTCTGCTTTTGGGCACAGATCACTTTCACATTGAAACGCATCGTACCGGAGTCCACGTAGTCCATGTCCAGGACTACCTTCAAACGCACAGAACATTTGCGTTCATGTCGATTAAATTAAGTGGAGTTTGAGGTCCAACGTACTTGGATACAGACTCAGGTATGCAGTGTGAAAATGTCCTTAGAACCTTGATGTCATCTGAAAAGACAGCCCATGTTCCCACCAGTTTTCAGCAGAGCATTTATTATCAAGGATGAATCATCAACAGATGGTGTTGCACAATACACAAAGGGTCATGATATGATGACATATGACCCAACGCCTCAGTAGTCTCTGCAATCCAATTTAGATCCAACTAGTTTAGCATACAGCTCACTCACGCTACTGTCTAATATTTTGTGATAAATGACCAAATTTCCAAAAAGGGGTTTTTGGTTCCAGCTGAAAACCAAGTTTGTGCATTTCACACTGACTTATTTTTGGTTAAAATGCTTACAATGGTCATAAATTATGTGTGGGTGAAACCTGAAAGACTGAACACAATGAAGAATGCTGTTAATTCATTGTCTGTCTTTGGCATAGTGCATCTACAACAAGAAACACCAGAATCCCAGCAGACATAAAGTACAACCCTAGGTCTTATCACTAGAGGAGAAAATGAACACCTGCATGCAGAGATGCCTCAGAAAAAGTGTTATTTTGCATTCTTACATTAGGACAAATAAAGCATCCCTCTGATATAAAGGGCAATTTGAGCTGTAATCAATTTTTCTGATAAGCTGTGACAGTGGTGTAAGATAAGGAACTGATGGAGGTGCTATCAAACATGAGGTGATAACTGTAATAAATATGGGATGAGCGATGAAGACACAGCCATAAATATAATCCTGACCTTTGCTCACCTTTACCCACTTCACTGGCTGCCCTTTTTTTTTTTCTTTGTCCCTTCATATATTAAACTTTTAGGGTGAAAACGACCATGGGGAGCGACAGGAAAAAAAAAAAAAGGTCCCAAGCAAGCTGATGGAGGTCTCCTGAAGGGTGTTATAGCTCCCACAGTTGCTTTTCACCTCACCCTATCCTCCCTCCTCCCCCCTTCTTTCTCTCTCTCTCTCTCTGTCTGGCTGACCATATTAGATTTTATGCGGAATTGTCTTGAGAGTGCAGTGCTAAATCAGTTTCCATTTCCCGGCCCCAAAGCTCCTCAGTCTGAGTCAGACTTTTGATGATTGTCCAAGAAATGTATTTTGGGCAAGGCAAGGTGATAGCCGGTGGGGGTATGTGGCGTGCTTGATTGAGGGGACTGAGCGGCAAACCAGGCTTACAGCTTTCTATAAAGAAAAAGAAAATGCATGCAGCATTTGGGATGTACATTCACAAATATTGCATGCATTTAACTTCTTGTTATTAAAGGGAAAAAAAGAAATACCCTGTTTCCCTACTATATAAAACCAGACTTGCAGATTCCCTACAGGAGTTTTTTCATTGTCACATTATGATTGAGGGAGTCAATAATGTGCAACACCAGTCAAATCCATTTACGTGCCACTCGGACAGAGGTACATCCCAAACCGATGTGATGTGTCATTAAATTGTTAATGCCTTACGGGATTTTGAACAAAGGTCGTCATCATCAAGAAATTCAGCAACCTTTCCACAAGCGGGCTCGTTTTTTTTTTTTTTTTTTTATTCTTTTCCCCCTGCTCTAAATTCACCGTTTCATGTCTTCCATTTTCCGTTCACCGGGCAAGGTGTCAAACAACTTCACGCATAATCAGTGATGGGCGGAGCTTAGGTGTCAGAGGCCATTAGCTCCACACTGGGATCAAATGCTTTAAATCACAGTTCAGGGCATGAATACATTGTGATGTCGCCTTTGATGGCTATACATACATTCATGTGTAGGTGTTCGCATGTGCGCAGCAGGGCCGAATGGGCGAGAGAGAGAGAGAGAGAGAGAGAGAGGGTTGTGGTGAAGATCGTCCCTGTTAATTGCGGCTACTTAGGCAGATCAATCAGAGCTCTGCTCAGTATGCAGGTCCTAAAGCTTACAGCGGACCAGGGGTCACAGTGACTTTAAAGCCAAAACTTTCAGCATTTTAATGAGGCTGTGTGAGTTATAGCACACAGGAGCCTAACCAAATGTACCAGCCGACGTGTAGATGAATTCCACCCCAACGTTCACAAACATGGAGGCAATAAATTTCTTCTCCATCTCATTGTCACGCTGCAGACCTTGTGATTCAACAAACAGCTACAACACCTATGTCTAACTGTATAACTTCATTGATGTTGTTTTGAGACTGAAATTATATGCAAGAGCAGGTTGTTTAAGACGACTAAGATTAGTTTATTAACATTCAGTAAGATTAGATACAGCTTCATATGAGAAACAATGTCCAACTAAAACTAAAGAAGGATAATATTTTACACAAGAGAAAGAACAGCCCACCATCCAATGAAAGGCACTCGATTTGTTTATAATGGTGATTATCAGATTGTAAAAGCATGTTATTCCATTTTACATAATTCAACAGTATTGCGTTACTTGCATTATAACCATTATAACCTGGGTATTATCTCTAAGACAAAAATAATCACTAGTGTGAAAAACAACAAGTTATCTATTTCTATGTGTTTTTGTCCTTGAAAACTATTTTTTTTATCCTTTTACCACCACCATGAAACAAATGCTGTTCTACTTGATGCACATTTCATCTGCAGACAAACTGGTTAAGAAACCCCAAAGTGTTGGTCCCTTGCTGGAACATAAAAAAACAAAGAAGTTTACTCTTGACCTGAATTGTGAATTGTTATGATTTTATGGAAGAAGAGTTGGAGAGGACAGTAACCCTCCTCCAATACAAGGGATAAGAGAGCCTTGGAGAATAAAAATTTGTACCCAAGCCCTACCCACAAGAGTAAATGTCACATCCTGAAAAAAGTCGACTTTCCTTAAATATGCAGTGTCACAAGATCATCTAAACCAGGGGTGCCCACACTTTTTCAACTCATGAGCTATTTTTAAAACGATCAAAACAAGAATATGTATATCCACTATACATATTAATATATCAGTGGGTAGATCAGTAGGTAATACTACTGATACTGTCAGGGGCCGGACGGCTCAGCGGGTAACACTACCGATTTGGTGTTGGGGACTGGGGTTTAATTCCTGGCAGGAGCGGTAACTACTATGTCATTTAGTCCATAAGCTAACCACTACTTTTTAATGCTATGTGATCTACTCACGCTACCTTCACCCCTAGTCTAAATGCACTGGCCAAAATATCAGTGGAATATACACTTGTCAGGGACATGCCTGACTTTTACAACAGTCATAGAAAATGTGCCTGTTTTGAAGGATAGACAGGTGAAATTTACATATAAAAAATAAATGACTGAAAACACAGTTTATTTTTATTTTTATTTAAATTAATAGTTTAAAATTGTGGTGCATGTGCTTTGGCAGATCCTAATGGTGATATGTGGTTGTAGTGCATTTGAAAACTGACTTGTCAAAAAATCCTTCCCCCTGGGAACCTTGCCATAAATTACAAGTGAAACCCAGTGTTAGGTGGTAATTTAATCACACCCTGAGTTTCAGAACAAACCCTAAAAGGCAGCACAAAGAGTGAGCTGTATATCAGTATAGTCAAACATATAGTCAAAAATGGTTTTGTTAGAACATCAGAACATATAGTTAACAAAGCAAATGTAAAATTTAAGGAGAATAAAGGAGACTAAAAGAAGAGAAATGGAATAAGTGGAGCCATTAGCATATTGTTATCCACTTTACATTAGAAAATGCCCTCCACTACAATACTTCCACTTAAAAATGACATGACAATATGAAATCATTCCACTTAATGCTCCACACAATGCTTAGAATACTCAGAACCTCAAGCAATTTGCTCACATTTCTACAGCCCAGATATTATTTCTTATTTCATCCTACATCCTAGCAAGTGTCATTACCTTCCTGCACTGGCAGAGACACTGTATCTTCTCAAATCAAGAATTTATTACTTATACTTCAGCAGTTAATTTTTTGCAGTACACACACAAGCCACATCCTTCAAAGGTAAAATCCAATCAGTGTGGATCACCCTTAAGTCCAGAACGGCAATATTGAAGTGCTGGCAGTTGAGCTGCAGCCGTGACCTTCAGATGTAACTGAGTCCAGATATACTCAGGGGGTTTGAATGGACCAGGAGAGCCCCCCACTCCAAACAGCTCTGAACAGTTCAGTCATTTCTTCAAACAACAGCCATCGAAGTGGTAAAAACCATCACTCTTACACTATGAGTTAAGGCCACAGGGTTATAACAGGAGCCTATAGGGCGGTTTTATCTCCTGGGTGGGCTTTTGCTGCACTGGACTGAAGTGCTAAGCAGAAAAAAAGAACAAGGAAAAACACTGCAGAGTCCGAAACCCTCACTGAAGCTGAAGACCACAGTCAACCTGCTTCTTTCCACAGACACCCTGGTCCCACAGAGTCAAAATGTCTGCTCTCCTTCCTGTCTCAGCCCTCATTTATTATTCATGTGCAGACCTCTGGCCCCATCAGAAAGCCTTGTTAAATCTTCTGAGGGATTCTTTTATTCCTCTTCCCACAACTCATTTTCTGCCCTCACAGAACATATAATATGGACACCCATTGAAAGACGTTTCCTTTTGGGAAGAACAACACACACCAGCCTTCATCCAGACTCCTTCTTCTTCATTCTTTTCTTTATACCATGAAGCTTCTCATAACTTTTGCGTTAAGGCAATTTATCTACAGTGGAATAAATCATCAAAGACACATTTGACTGCACAAAGACAGTAAAATATGACAGCAATCGTGCCTTGACTGAAAATCAGAACATATTTAACAATGTCACATCTGTCAGAGACATCAACATAGTTGGGTCATGAAGCTGCTTCATGAATATTTATATAGATACAAATAAAAGCTCATGTCAGTTGTCAACCTAGACTATGGTGATTTCAACCAAAAAAGATCCACGTTCAAAATTACACATTGTTTTGTGTAGTTGCCTCATTTTACAGTGACGGGTAAAATAAAATCTGTGGTTTAGGAGGAAAAATTAATTACCAGCAAACAATAGCAGATGTAATATTAAGATCCTTAATTTAATTAAACATATTAATAATCCACTACTAGTAAGTTATAATTTAAGGCCCATAGTAGTTATTGTGCAGTAAAATGGTCCCTACTAATGTTTTACTATTCCATATCACATTATTGCTGCGTCCATGTGTATGTTGTCATAAACTGTTGGGTAGTGTATTCTATAGCACATTCATATGTTTGGAGCATCTATTAAGAGGCATTCATCTCAACATAGTAAACTTTTCATTAAGACAGGTCTGTTTTCAGCATTTTCTCATCCCATAATAATGTACAAGTATGAGTATAAGTAGGGGAGAACAGGGTCAGGTGTCACAATTTTTACTCTTGTGTGAATATATCCAGGTCAACACGTCTTAGAATAGAACTTTCCGACACTGAACACTGCAGTACAGCTACAAGTCTTGGGTTGTGATAGACATTCCTTTTATTCTTTTAACTTATTTTGTCAGTGATTTACTAACCCTCAAAGACACTCTTAAAAAAAATGATGGCCTCTTTCAGAATTAAATTTACAGATAAAATTTTTGTTTAAACATTATAAACAGGAAAGAAACATAAACAGCACACATGAAACATCATACTCTTGAGGTTTTTATCAAAACACCTGAGGAATCAGAATGTATGGTGGGGTGAACTGAAGTGGGCTGGGCTGCACAAGACTCACAAGCTTGGGTGGGACAGTTTGTTGTGGTAGATGGTGCAAATTCTGTCTCTGGAAAAACCTCAGTCCATATCCATTTAGCGGTTATCACATGCGACAAAGCAACCCCCTCAAAATGTGACAACCAACCCCAACTGGAACTTCTGGCTGGCAACAAAGCTAGCAACCATTCAATAACTAGCTGGCTAGCAACTGACAACTAAGGTGCCGTTTACACGAGAATGCTCACGGGTAAAAACGACAAAATATTTTATCGGAAGTGCCTGTCGTTTAGACGATGACTGCGTTTTTGGGCTTGAAAACGCAAAAATCTGAAACCACCCTCCAGAGTGGAAAAGTTGAATACGCTCCATTGTAGCATTTCTGTCTAAACAGCCCAAGACGCAAAACTCTGCTCAGATCTGCTCACGTCGCGTACGTGTTGACGTCATATACATGTGCCAGTACAGGAATATAAACAAACATGTCCTTGCGTCAGACCTTCAAACTGCTCTAGCAGCTCTAATAAACAACTTTCCAACAAATTCACGGAATCTGTACAG
>JAPTGZ010000003.1:17770502-17793350 GCA_029814645.1 Fowleria isostigma
ACAATTTACATCTTAACCACCCCACCCCCCACCTCAATCACTGGACCTCCATCAAGTTCACAAACTGGCACATAAAATATACTTACATACAGAAAATATATAATCCCCTTCAAATATATGAACAGACATATACACAAATATATGTATACATATATACAAGTACATATTTGTAGTCTCACGTACATATAAATGAGAGGAAAGAAACTTTAAGATAGATTAATTTAGAAAATAATAATAAAATTAAAAAACAATAATAAAATAAATCAATAAGTAAAAATAAATACAAAAAAAAATGTACACAAATATTAGAATTACACAAATATGTTGACAGCTACCATACCATACAACTTAGGTTAGTTTACAACAGACCTGAATTCTGAGGTACACACAGATCGTATGGACCGGGGGTGGAGGGGTGAATAAATCCTGCCATACCTCACAATACTCGCAGACCATACAACTGTAAAAATGAAAGTGAAACTTAAGCTTTACTAATTCCTCTAAGAATCATAAGGGGGACTGAATAAAACAGGGGAAATACTACGGATGAGCGGGGGGATGGACAAGCCATACAGATGTACAACTGCAGGTATCACAGTAGTTATGCAATATCCATGATAAATCTTACAACACTTATTTACATCCATAACTCTGTTAATTTTTTTGCTAAGATATTGTATTGATGATGTAAGACTTGGACCGCTATGTCTATCTTCTCCATTACATCCCAAAGATTCTCAGTGGGTCTGAACTCTGCTGTGGTCGACCCATGTGTACAAATAATGTCTCACGATCCCTGAACTATGCTTTGACAATATGAGCCTGATGAATGCTAGCCTTGTCCAGCCATTGTACTCCATAGTAAACCAATGGTTTAACAAATTAGAAGCTGTATTAATCACCCAATGGAAGCCTCTTTATCTTTCAGCCTGGTTTAATCCATGTGAGGACAGTAAGTTTTGAATGTACCACCGGACTACATTGAGTGACTGATTCTTTTTTTTTTCATCAACACATTTTCAAGATTTGATCCGATAGACAAAACTAGATCAGGTTTCTGCAAGAAATTGGGCTGTGGGAAACAACTGTCAACATTTCAGCTTTATAATTAGGACTGTATTCACAATATCTTGACTGAAGAATCCTATTAGTGAAGATCAAGCTACAGTTAAATATTTATCAAATTTCACATATAATTTATGTACAGTTTAACAAATGATCAGTACCTCAACTGTGTTTATCACATGGTAGACAAAATCAATAGAGAGAAACCCTTTTTTTTTCCTCTGTATGAGTAAAGGAGGAAAGACGGGCTTAAAGCAGTACAATTAAGGATCCTGGAGGAAATGTTTTGCTGTAAGTAAAAAGCACTGTTAAGGATAGAGAACAGATAAAAATTGAGCATACTTTAATTAAACACAAAAGGAAAAAAAATATAGAAGGAAAAAATAAACAAAAGCACCCACTGTGTCAATGCACTGTATGTAAAAAAAGGACTAATGCTACAAAGGATAAATATTAGCTTTGCTGCAGCCTATAGCCAACCCTCCAATTCCCTCCCCATGGCTTCCACGCCAAGAGAGGAAACAGCAGAATAATCCCTCAGCAACACTCTTAATCTGCATTACTCTGATGGTACTATTTATAGCACATTTAAATGTTTTTAAAAATGCCTTTTCTTCACCTTTGATTAAAAAAATAAAAAAAAATAAATAAATAAAAAGAATAATAATAGCCTTCAAAGATGAAGCTTTTCTACCAGGATCAGGTGTGTGAGCAAAGGGAATGCAACAAAAAGGGGCAAAATAAGAAGGGGGAGCAATGCTCTCTGCGTTAAAGGGGTAATCCAGAAACATATTCTTCAAATAAAACACCACTTTGTTGCCTTATCAGAGAAAGCATATTTTAGTTCAGACCTCAGTTTAATTTACACTTGAAAGAAAATTCATGACCATAAAAAGGAATTAAAGCTTCTCCTCATAGGTCATTACCCTACAGCTAATTGCACTGACATTACGGAGGCTAATTATAAATACAATGGATGTAAAGAAAGAACACTAACACAAGCTTATGCTGACATGGTACTTTTTAACCACAAGAATCAGATAATATTTCAGAGGTATCTGTGGCCTAAAAGTAATGCATTCTCTACTATGTGTACGTGTTGTAAAAAACACTTGGTGATCAAACTTTGCTTTTTAACCCATAAAGGTCAAAACATTAACCACTGACTAAAAGCATCTATTTATCTAAAATGATTAATACCTATTAATCCACTAATCCTATCAACACATATACATAATTGATGTAAAATGCAGTTTGTCACCTTTTCATGGTCATCAGATATGACCCATTTAGATGTTCAGAGCTCCATAGTTACTGTGGAAACACCATCATCTTCTACAACATTGATTCACCAGTTAAACCTATGGAGTTGGATCAATGACAGTGGATAGACATGCTGGGTTTATGTTCACTTAATAATAGATTTGCTGAAGAAGTCACTTTTTCTTCGGTTTTCTGTTTTTGGTAAAATAACCCTGAGCTTTAATCGGAGCATTATTGAACATCTATATGTTCAGTAAGTTAAATCAAAGAGGCTGTTGCCACATTACTGTGGGATTACTTTCTCTTTTGTCTATTACCAAAGAGCCAATCAGCACCCTCCTTATATCATGTGTAACCTGTAACCTGTCACCCTGCTGCCACAGTACTGTACCAATAAGCATTGCACATGCCATGAGCCCACCCAGTGACAGGTAAAGGCAAGGGTACCAGTTACCAGAAGCTGGTCTGTGAGCCTATTCACACTTTCAGTTTCAGCATGCAGGCAAACAACATGAAATGTGGTATCTGTTTTATCTCATAAGAGGAATTTTCCCGGGTTTTTGATGAATATAAATCAGCCACTGGGACAACATTCAGAGTGCAGAATTCAGATCCTTTGTTTGGCTCTATAATGATAAACAAACTGATATTTCATGTCACAGTGCTGTGGCAGTAGCCATCGCCAAATTAAATATAGGAAAATACCTGATTTTTATTGAAAAATTAAATAAAAGAAATAAATCATTAGGGAACTTCTAAAAAAGGTTGTTATGGGTTAAAGAGCAAATATTCTTCCATGAATGATGGACTATTTGCAGTTCATAACTAGAAAGACACCTCTGCCCAACCACACTGTTTACTCCAAAACCCTACATTACAATAAACTGCATATCTCAATATATATATTTTTCAAAAAAACTAAAGAAAAGGACAATAAAAGTCAGCAGTAAAACCATTGGCAAAAATCTCTCTTAGAACTGTATAATAACCTGTGTCAAAGAAGGCAAAATCCATTATGTCCGACAGCACTGACCCTCTGCACTTTGAATTGAAGTTCCTGCCCTCTGGTACCTGCCTAAGACAACCATCAGCCAAAACCATTACACTCAAATTCTCCTTCACACCCTCAGCCAGCTCTATGCTCACCTCTGCACAGCACAAGTTAGTTGACATTCACTTAAGTATATGTTTTTATTGCACCACCAATTTCTATGTGATTGTCATCTTATGTCTAACATCATTGTTTGTTGTTGTTTTAATTGCTTCTGCGGCAGAAACAATTGTCCCCCCAGGGACAAATAAAAGTCTTGAATCTTGATGTTCCAATCTTTTTTTTTTTTCCTGGAAAGCTAAATGTCTATCATGCCAATAGAGTTGTGTTTCATAACATATGGTTGTGTCAAGTGTCATCACGTCAGCAGAGCAACAGCTTGGCAGATGAAGAATGGCTTATAAAACCCGAAACTGTGCAAGACATTTGACAAATGCAGGACAGACGTAACTGAGTTTATGGTATTGTCATAAGCATCAGAGAAATGATAATGCACATTGTAGTTCCACAACATGTCATGCAAAGTTACATGTATATTATTTTTCTCAATACTGTCATTCATTGCCTTAATGCTGATGATTTCTTACAGCATATCAAATGGTCATAAATCCAATGCATATTGGAATGTTATTCTCAAAGAACACTTGCTTTCTGCTAAATAAAACCTTTTGAATACAACTCTATAAATACAACTTTAAAAAAGAGAGAAAAAAAATCATCATTAAGCACAGATTAATGTAAATTGGTACAGTATTTGATGTCGATACTGACAACTCCAAGTGGCACCATGTAATAAAGTGTAATATTGCACATGACCTTGATAATTATTCATCATTATTCCTCATTATTTTAGTACCAGCATGATGATCTATATTGAGAATGGTGTTCTCCTTAATGCAATATTGTATTTTAATTGTGCAAACAGAGAAATCCATGGACTGCTTCTAGTTTGTCTATACTCTGTGGTGAATTTCAAAAGTAAGAACAAAGAACATAATTGAGATAGTTGATTGTGATTGTGATTAACCCATAAAGACCCAGCACTACTTCTGTGGCAGTTCCCAAATTATTTTTTCTCTCTATTTAACTTTCCCCTTGGATGCCTTCTACGAACAATTCATACATATGTTACTAGGGCTACCCATTGAACATGTTATTTTTTTCTGGCGTGCTGTTTCTTTTAACAGTGGCTACAATCATCACTACTTTGGGAAATTTCTGGAAAAAACAGTGAAAATGTATAATTTAATCCCATTGGTTGGCTTAGTATGGGTTGTGGTGGCCTCTATCTATCACAGCCTCTGTTTCATTAGACAAACACAACTTGTTCTAATGGTCATCAAATCAGAACTCGTTGTTAAGGGTACGGGGAGGTCGTCAAATGTCATCTTTATGGGAAAAAGAGTTAAGCAATTTAACACTCCTTATTTTATTATCCTTTGCATTTTGTGTTATTTTTTTCAGTGAAAATCAGGTATTTTTCTATATTTAATTTACTGATCATGTAAAGCTCAGATTTAAGTTAAGGGTTATTATTACAAAAACAGAGAAAACTGAACAAAAAGTGACTTTTTCAGCAAAATATATCAATAACTGAAAGTAAAAACAGTGTCTCTTTCCTCTGTCATTAATCAAACTCCATGGGTTTTACTGGTGAATCAATGTTGTAGCAGATGATGTCCTAATAGGTCATATCAGATGACCATGAAAAGACGACAAACTGCATTTTACATCAATTATTTACATGTAGGATTAGTAGATCAATGGATATTAAACAGTTTAGATCAGCAGATGGTTTTCATTGCCAGTGACTGTTTGGGTCTTTATGGGTTAAAGACACTATGATGTGATGATCTTTGGCTAGTTTGTTCACCTCTACTCTGTAGTTTGACACTACCCCAGTGTACGTCATATATTAAGTAGACGCTACCATCAAGCACACATGCAAACCGGTAGAGCAAACAAAACCCTTCATTATGCAGCAGCCTACACCCGGGGCACGTCAGTAATGGTAATTATCATGAAAGAGCTCCATAAATAAACAGAAAAAGGAAACATCTCCACAGGTCATTGTTTGGACCAAAACCTGCGGACATGAAGACGGAGGTTGCTCTGTTTCACTGACCAAGTGAACAATTCTCAGATGATGCCTGTTTATGTTTATGTGCAAGACATTACGTGTTTTATGTGGGCTACGATAAAGTCCCTGAAGCTGGCCTCCTGTCAAAGGATCAGCCTCATCCGTGATCCGTTATCATCCATGCAAACAGTGCACTAATTAGCCATGCACAGACAAATCACACTGTTTTTTCCTGGTTCATTGGCCACAGCACCTTCTGTAATCCTCTGTTATCACACAGTTGGGAAGGATAGTGAAGCTAATAACACCGTGATATTAGCAACAGTGATCTATGAACGATAGAGCCAGGCAGCGCTAGCCGTTAATTCTGCCTGCATGAGCCCTGGAACAGACTAATCCCTATTTTAATTATTTTTTCCTCTCCGTGTCCCACCCAACCCTTGTCAATGTTCTCTAATCAGACCATCTAATTAAAAAAACAGGAAGCATGGCAAGCAGGCAGCGGTGTTGAATGACACAAAAAGGGCCCAATAGTGGAAGTATACTGTTGTATACCTGTTGAACAAAGAGTTAGATGTGCTGGTCTAAGCTACAAGTATGAAAGTTAAGTGAGTTACTGCTCTGTAGTGATGTGCAGATCGATACTAAAATACTGATATCTCTAATACTGGATCTTAGACTCTAGAATCAATTCACAAATCAAAATATCAATATTTCTAAAACTTTGGTCATTTGAGGTAATCTATTGGGATCTTGTTCAAATGACACAAGATTGGTGGGCTACTTCTCCTTCCACCTGGTTAAGTGTCTACTGTATCAGGCTTCTCAGTCAGACAACTCTGACTCAATCTGTTCTGAGCAAAAAAGTAAATATGATGGTGTTCCTTAGCAAACATTTGTGTTAAAGTGTCGATGTTTGATGATTTTGTTAGGTAATTGTTCAGTGTTTTCATGTTTCATGTTAACACATTTACGTAATGTAAATTAATATGTAAGTTTTCATTTTTAGAATAGTTGTTAATTACTCTCACATCTTGTATTTGTTATAAAATTCTGATTTTAAATACACTCATGTTAGGGGGGATTTTCCTGACATTAATTGTATTTGTACAGAGTGTCGGTGTCAGATCAGTATTGGATCAGGATCACCAATACCAGCCAGAATTTTACTTGGTATTGGATCAGAAAGTGGTATTAAACATCACTAGTACTCTGTAACAAAACTAATGTCAAGAAAATGGAGAAAAAAAAAAAAAAGCATTGCTTCTTGGAAATGAGAGAAGCAATAGAAAATACATTTCAAGAAAGTTTATCACAGTTTTAACATGACCCAGCTAATGCTAAAATACCCATCAACCAACCAACCAACCGACCGACCGACCACAACTTGGTTAAATTTTGCTGTTGTGGACTTTGGATTTCATTGTAGTTTAACCCAATAGGATCTGAACAGCCACTATCAAACAAAACAGTGACATCTTTTGAACCACTGATCCTATAAATACGTAAGGCTGCACAATTCTGGAAAAAATGTGAATCACAATTTTTTTGCTTAGAATTGAGATCACAATTCTCTGCGGCAATTTTTTTTTTTTTCCTCCACAAAATGTGCATTGCACTGATAAACTTTAACAAAACGAACAAAAAAAATTCAAATGGTCGTTCAAGTAGAGTATCAAACAGTGAGATTTATTTAACATCATTATTATGAGCCTTTTTATTACTATTATATTGTTCCTGAATTACTCTTCTTCTTCTTCCTCCTCTTATTATTATTATTGTTGTTATTATTATTATCCTTTTTAATATTTTTATGACTACTATAATTATTGCGGTGATGTGACTTCATAAAAGAGCTCACCTGTTGCCAGATGGAGTCTGTCCAAAATATTGCAGCCTGGTCCAGTCCAGTCTGGTACCTTTACGTGTTTACGTATGTTTTAACCATTGTCTGTTCTGATGCAGGTCAATTTTTCCTCTTTCAGACTCCAAGAGGAGAGGGCATCCTTTAATCCCTGTGCTAGAGCCTCACCTGTTTGGTCTTCAGGGAAAAAGCACTGACTTTTGATGGTGAAATCAGGCGCTATAAACTTCACCATCAGGTTCAAATACGACTCCATTGTTGGACTGGACCATAAATCAGATGTAACAAAAAAATGATCGAATTCAGCCTCGACCATGGCCCGCTGCTTATCGTACATATCAGGGAAGACACCGTTCAAGAAGTAGTTGCGGGAGGGGTTTGAGTATCATTTTTTCAGATTGTTCACCATCCTCATGTTGTTCAGTGTTTATTGGGGCTGTGTCTTTGCTAGGTGATATGATAGCTGCGTCTACTGGAGTTTAGTGGGTGTAGCATTAAATCCAAAATACTTCCACATTTCGCTATGCAACTTTTTTGGGCATGAGTTCAATTCAGGTGGATGGGTGACTCCCGCCACTATCATTTATCCATTTAAATTTCCGTACTGCAGACTTTTCTCTGCTTTACCTGTTACGTTTCCAAACACTCAACTGCAGGCGGACATGTGCTACTGAATCACATGTCGTGAAGACGCTTTACCATTGGTTGAAGGAGGAGGCAGTGGCGGTGCTGCATTTGGTGGCAATTATAAAAATCCAAGAGGAAAATAGGAGAATTAATTTGTGATGCAGCTTGTGAAATAAAAATACTTAAGAATCATTGTGTTTAGAAATGAGATCACATATGTGTGAATCAAGATCATGATTTTTTAACGATTTTTTGTGCAGCCCTATAAATACATGTAAATAATTCAGGTAAAATACAGCTTCTTTGCTTTTTGTAGCATCATATATGACCCATTTGGGCATTCAGAGACTCCATAGTGAACATGGAAACACCGTCATATTCATCATCACTTCTAACAGCGGTTCCACACAAATGTTTAATGAAATTTTAATGGATATTGTCTCTATTTTGATGGAATAACCTTTGAATTTACTTAACCAGGATATAACCAATTGAAATTAAAAACCTCTTTGACAAGAGTCCTGGCCAAGATAGGCAGCAGCAGATACAACAAAGTTACAGGATTACACAGTTAAAACACATATAACAGACAAACTCCACAATAAACAGGGAAAATAACATTTACAACCAGATTAAGAAAAACAAGTGTGGCCTCAGGAACTCTCAGTTTAGACTTAAAAGATCTCAAAGAAAGCAACTCGGTTTCCAGTTTTTTCTGTAGCTGATTCCAT
The DNA here is from genome assembly GCA_029814645.1 of Fowleria isostigma. NCBI lineage: Eukaryota > Metazoa > Chordata > Actinopteri > Kurtiformes > Apogonidae > Fowleria > Fowleria isostigma. The sequence continues at coordinate 17,779,184 of JAPTGZ010000003.1, forward strand.
GTATAAGGTGCAGAGTAAACAAAAGCCCTTTGACCCAGTTCTGTACAGGCAAATGGAACAGAAACCACCACCAGTTAATTAAATACAGGAAAACACCTAACTTTCACTGAAAAACTGAAAAACATAGAGGAAAATGTTATAATAAATGGTGATAAATTAGAAAGGCTAGAGGAAAAAAATAGTTATCTTTATATCTATTATATCCATTAAAATAATATCACTATTGAAAAGTAGTTATCGGTCTTTAAGGGTTAAATAAATCCAGCAAAGCCAAATTTGCTGACCCCCATTAGTCAATGCATGTTGCAGTAGTAGATTATTTGTTAATATTTAAGAACATATGTAATAAGATTGGTTTTTTTGTTTGTTTGTTTGTTTTTTCTATCTCTTAACTTGCAGTTCTAGGACTCATCGTGTAACTGCAACAACTTAACTGTCTTAGCACAATAAAGTATCATTTTAGGGGTTTGTCAAGATAAAAGTAACTTTACTTCTTCCTTTTTTTTTTTACTTGTATGTCCATCTTCTCTGCTTCTGTCTCATTCTGTCTGTGTGAGAGTGGGATTAAGAAAGATTGCAGTGCTGTCGGATCAATATGATGCTGACAACTCTCTGGCACTTTCCAAAAATCTCTACAAAGCAAAAACCCACTTACAGAAAGGGGTCTAATGGATCGCATAACCGCTATATCACTTTAGCTTTGCCATAACCCCTGAAGAAGCAACAGCCATTTCAGCAATAAGTCAAGATTGTTTTTTTTGTTTTTTTTAATGCAGCCAATAACTGGCCAAAGACTAATAATGTAAAAAAAAACTGTGAATACTTCAGGATCATTACGGTCAAAGAAAAATAAAGATAGCAAGGAAAAGTGTTAATAAAATTTAAAAACTGTTTTAAATAACCCAATACAAGTCAAAACTATAATGAACCCATATGCAACCCAAACTAAAATACAACTGAAGGTAAAAATAAGTGGTTAATTCATTAGCTCTGATAGTGGTTCATTTTGGACAAAATAAAATAGATTTGTGCTCAAAGTAACTTCTAATGAACTCTGGTTTTGTGTTCATCACACTTGATACCATACATTCTCTCATAATCTACATCTTCACCAACTTTTCAGTGCTTGCAAATCTGGTAAATACTTAAAAAACTATAATTCTAATTAAAATAAATAAACCTGTCATTCCTTAAAATTAGAATGTAAATTACTTCTGTCTTTTTCTCTATAAAAAATTATACTAAATCACTAAAAAATGATAAAAAAGTAAATGAAAAAGTATCATTTACAAGTTACAAGAAAACTATTTCCTTATTAAAATTATACTACAACACTAAAATATGATAAAAAGTCAATGAAAATGTATAATTTACAGGTTACAAGTAAAATATTTCTAGTATTTGCACATTTGTAACAGTAAAATAGTAAATGGAATCAATTCTCCGTGATGGTTTATTTAATTTTGAATGTACTCTGTTGTGTAGGTTGTCGATTTTCCATTAACTTCCACTATAATAATTTGAATACATGGCATGTCGTTATCATTCACACCAAGTACAAACTGACTCATCTGTCAAAATTGTAAGGAGCACACTCAAAAAGTCCATATTTGACATTATGGACTTTTTAAGCCAAAAAAGCCCGAAAAGTTTTAAATTATTAAAACTTCTCGATTTTAGTCGCACAGGTTCGACAGCAGTGCTCAGGCAGCTTACGGTGAAGGCTGACATTGGCTGTCACCCTTTGCCTTCCCACATTTATTGATGCAGTTGGAAAGTGTTTTTATGGAGGCACACTGCCATGCGGCCTGTAATTGCCGGTCAAGGCACGTTCACCAGAGTTCATAAAGGTTCCTGTGTAAATATATTCAGGTTGGCCTAGTGTCACCTCATACAAAAAAAGACAGGCTCTGTCTGATGAATGGGAAGAGGAGGGGGATTTCATCGCCTCAGTAGAGCCAGAGAGGTGAATGCATACTAACTGTACAAGCTCCCACATACACATGCGCACACAACCTGCTGTCCCAAAGAAGATTAAGATATATTACACTCCAAACCAGCAAGCACGTCCTTGCTTTATTTCACCTTGTAAGTTCCCTTCTTTTTCTCTTCTAATCCGTCTTTTATTCTTTCATTACAGCTACAAATGTTGGCCCTCTATGCCTGAGTACGCGGATATTTTATGAATGATAATGAGAATGATCTGCATCCCAAGTTTTCCCAGGAGTTCATTACGAATGAGTCACTCTGACAAAAGACACATGTTTGAGGCTTGAATGCAGGCAAAGTTGAAAGTGTTTTAACTTGACTTTGACAGGTCTTGTCTTCCAGTGGGCTACTAGTTTGTAATGTACTTTCACATGTTTAGTGTAAACAAGTGTAGTTTTACCACAGCGGCGCTTGTTTCAACAAATGCAACCTGATTTGCAATGGATAAAAAATTTAAAAATGACCCGACTCCGCTGGCTAATGTTGTCACATTAAATCACTAGTGAAGAAGGCTAACTTTTCAGAGGCTATGTGGTGTGTTTGCGCCCTTTGCTGTTATATTTGCAGGTTGTTCTGTGCAAATGTGAGTGTTACAGGAAAAGGAGTGGGAATGTGTTGTGGTTGAGCAGTGACCCAGATCAGACGGTGACATCTCTGTCCACTCCAGGGATGCTCTGGGACGAGATGTTCTGCTGTTACTGCAGCACTGGCAAGACTGCAAGCAAAAATCCATCATAAAAGGTCATTTTGTCTAATGTTTATACTATATGTGTTGTTTTGAGTGAAACAAGAGGGCTATGAGCTCAACCCAAAATATCAACCTGATCAGCAGAATAACATGCATTGTATAACATTGCTTCTATACATTTCTGCAAACCATACATAGGATTTCATCAGGTCTGTTTAAAAGCATAATTCCTATCAAGACTAATACATGTGCATTCCATATTCGAGTGTTTAGTGCTTTGTAATGTTCAGCATTGTATTCATATATATAGCTATTGACAGAGCTTGGTTTGCATTTAAGTTTTTGCAAGTTTTGTACAATTTGCAATGTTCATAGAGGTACAAAAAAACTTAGCCAGTGTATTCAATACTGAGAAAACACTGTATTTGGACCAGTTGCCAGTGTTTTATACCAGACCAATCATAATTCTGGGGGAGGGGGGTGTTTGCAATGCGTCATACGCACCAATTTCTTTTTGTTGTGAGTCAATGTTAGTACCAAGTCTGCAAACCCCTTTAGAACTTTGTTGGTTATTTGATCCAAAAATAAGGATTGAATTACAGATTAAACCCTGTATCACAAGTTTCTCTGACAAAAGCGTCACGTCCGTTGTATCTGTTATTGGTTCACTCTGCACCTGTTAGTCCCGCCTTCATATTTGGATTAAAGCCCCACAATTCCAAATGAATTTCTCATTGAAAAAGATGGATAGCTGGCCAGGCTACAATAAATTGATGATGGATTTGTGTTCTAACCAAACATGATCTTTTCACTAAACCTAACCAAAGTACTGTTACTGCCTAAATCTATAAAAGAAGAAGAAAGGGATTAACTCTTGTCTCCATAGATTGTGTATGTCACCATCATGCCTGACCGTTTCCACCTATTGATGAAAGGTGAAAAAGTGGTAGGACCAAAACCCAAACATAACCCTGAAAAATACCCTGACATTTGAAATGCAAACCTAATTAAGTGCTGCAAGAACTAAACTTAACAATAAAAATGATTTATTATATGTAAAATTGGACAGAAATTCCATAATTACATTTCAGCAAATTGTATTTCAAGTGGTCTGAAAAAAACATAAGAATACGCTGATTGATGACAAAAAACAAAAACAAGGGGGAAAAAAGGGAGGAAAAAAAACATTCAAAAAAGAGCAGGATGAAGTTCAATTTATATACTTCCACTCTCTTACCCCATCTTTTTCTACTGATCACAAAGTCTCATGACAGTTCCTCTCAGTAACTAAACAAATCTTACACATGTCAAAATAAATTCTAACCAACTCTGCACAAAATGCTAAAATATTACACATATCAAAAACAAACCATGTCAAAGCCGTATTATGCATATAAATAGACTTCACTTCGAATATAAGTAGGCAAAATAAATTCCGGATCCAAAATGACACTCCAATATATGGAAATGAATCAACCAAAAAAGAAAACAAACTTCACACAAATGTATAACAATTTCACTGTGAGTCTTCAACAACACTCAGTGTCTGAAAGGAATATTAAGAGGTTGAGCCCACATTGTTCCACCTCAATTCCACATAACTTGGCCAATCAGCCAATGATTACAATCCAAAACAAAGAAAGAAGTCAGTCACCATCTTACAAACAACAGAACAAATGATTTAGTCATGGAAAAAAATATTAGACCATCAAAAGTCATCAGAAACAATGGTTATGTAATCAAGTACTAACTCCTGTGTGTATCATGTGACTAAAACAGACAGAAAAAAAAAAAGTCTAAAAGCACTGTATTTGTCAGTATAATGCCATAGATATTATTGTAAGAACTTAAGTAATTTTGTTATTATCAAGAAAACCATGGAAAATGGCTAGATATCAGCACTTAAATTAAACTCTTATGAGCTATTCTTGTTGTTATCATTATATTTGTCCAAAAAAAAAGAACCTTTAGTTGTACCAGGCATTAAAATGAACAACAAAACTGAAGAAAACAGGGTGGTCTAATATATATATTTTTTTTTTCCACGATTGTATGCTCAGGTTCAGTCAAACAGGAGATTGAGGAGGAGGAGGAGGAGGAAACACCATGTCGTTCCATGTCATACTTGTCTCATCAGGATATAAATCACCTCAGTTTGTGAATTTCCCACATAGATTAATCTAATACCGGAAGCACCTTTGAGACATTTATGCAGAGCAGCAGAACCTGGCCAAGTGTGTGTGCGCATCCATGCAAAATTAAAAGCAATGACTTAGCATTAAACGCCATTGTCCCTCCTCTCTGCCCTGCTTTTTACAATCTAATTGCCGTACCCAGTGTCCTCTGCTACAGACCACTCAGAGCACAGTGCTTTTGGCAAATTGATTTCATATGTGGTGCTGCTTGTGAGTCTCAGCCTTCCTTCTTCCCCTGGCTCTATCTTGGCTAATTACTGTGATTGATTAATCGACTTGCGTGACATATCTCGTGGTCCTGTGAAGCTTTCTCTGTCACCCCAATCACACTCTTAAAGAAATTATAAGGGAAGTCAAGGTTAAAAGTGCAAAAAATCTGGCACAAACCAGCGCTGTTGACTCAGTGGATCACTCCTAATCAATTTCCATGGAGCTGCTATTCTCTTTTGATCACACCATGACAAAAGAAAGCTTCTCAAGCAACTCATTCTTCTTTAGGTTAGCAGCACTTGACCCAGGAAGTGAATTAAAGGATCAAAGAGAGGAGTAGTATGATGCATCAGTGGAAGAACAAACGTTGAGTCTAAGTATTGTTTCAAGTGTCAGACGCTGTGTTTTGAACTATGTAAATGGCCCCATCTTCTCACTCAACATTAAACATTAGTATGACGGCAGAATAGGGAGGATAGGCCCATTGCTCTAGTGTCATGATGTGCATAAAGGAGAGTCTTGGGAATTATAGATCAAAAAGGACCCAGTGAAATCACTTGGGTAATAGAATTATTCACAGATATTTTTTTTTTCATTGTCATAAATGTACCAGAGAAGCTGCTGAGATATGGACATTACTTATAAGTTCTCTCATGGGAGTGTGATGAAAATGCAAGTCGTCATTTTTTTTTTCCTTTCTTTCTTTTTTTTTATTTATTTATTTTTTTTTAAATGAAACAGTACATCTCAACATAGCATCTTATTCATTCGCAGGCCCAAGGCACCAATGTGCATAACTTCAAATATGTCTCTGTGTACAGATCATAAGCCATTAGTGCATCTGTGGGACTGTTAAAAGTGACAGATTGCATCCCAGTGGTGCAGTACTTAGTAAACACAACTAAAGAGACACCCTGTCAGGGCACACTGATCTGGCCCATTACCTCTAACCTCTGTGTGTTCTCTACTCTCACTGGGATGGAATATGAGGCAACACATGGCTAGACATGCTTACACAAACACATAGATAACCAGGCTGTTTTGCCTCATGGGAGTAGGTTTGTAGGTTAGACTAAATATTGCCAAGTAAATTGCTTCACCTGCTATGTTTCAGCAGGAAAGATGAACAGTGATCAGCACGTTGGTCACTAATAAATGATGCCATCTTAGTTTGTGCAAACCACAGGTACTACACGTTTTGTAATATGTGTACCATTATGGCATTAATGTAATTCACAAAGTAAGTTTGTTTATTAAAAGGGTTAAATAATTTTTGTTGTTAGGTTTACACAAAAATTTTATCAGCAAACAATGCCAATAGCAGGTGATAATCACTTTTTTTTTTTTTACTCTATTAGCAAATATGATGACATTCAAATGGGCAGTTGCAAATGTTTATCTGTTTTTGTACAAAAGATTCTGCCTGATGATGTGACAGCCACCGCATCTGAGTGCAACTACACTCTAGTACCATTTCAGCAGTACTCAGATGACTTTATTATGCAGACGGCTCAATATGCAGATGATACACAGGTATGCGTCTCTAATTAGATGACCCCAAACCAACACTAATGTCAATGTTAAGAGCAATTAGATGAACCAAATTTTATTCAATTAAACAAAGACAAAACATAAATTAGTTAGTTTGGCAACAAAGAAACAGGATTAACATCAGCGAATACCTTGAGGCTCAGGCACTAAAAACTAAATGCCAAGTTCATTATCTTGTCATGCTTGTATAGTCAGGTCAAGTAATCAGCAAAACATTTTTTTTTTAATCTTCCATCAACTTACTTAGTTGAGATACTGAAAACAACTGGAACAAAGTAACAGCAGATCTTAGATTTGACCCAAATGTATATATATATATATATATTTTTAATCCAGGTGTTCAATGTTACTCTTTTCATGCATCTGTAGATGAATCTGTAACAAGACCATATTCTTATTGCCCTGTACATCTCACTTAACTGCACTGTCACGTTTTATTGATGATTATGAAACATAGTGAGTTGCCCTTTTTTATGGAATGGACACTGTAAATAAACATGGTCTTTATTTTGTGGTCTTTTGAATGTGGAAATATAGAATGGTAACACTTTTTTGGGTGGGATGCAGTGATATATCATGATTAATAATACTTCTTTACTATGGTGTACAATGACAATAAAAATTAAATAGGCCTAAAATGACATTAATTCTGAATGGTTGACAGGACTCAGGTACAAAAACCTCTGACCCATTTTTTACTTAAAATGTGTAACCTTGCTCAGTACCCGATAAATCCCTTCTCTTCTCCAGCCTTCAGTCTGTGCAAAGTGACAAAGAGAATAACAAAGTGTGGAGTGTCGGCCTGTAACACAGCACCAGGTGTTGGAGATAATGTTCCGCTGGAGCATTATTTGGCAGGTGGTGCAAAGTTCATCATAGCTGCAGTTTTGATCGATGGCACATTGCAGATTGAGTCCTCAACCAAGAGCTGCTGTTAATAAATCCTGACTCAGACAAACAGACGTTGAGAAGTAGTGTTGGGGAGACTGGCAAAAAAATGCCTATTGATCCACTGGATGAGCACAGAACAGTATGCCAAACTGGGCTTTTTGATGTAGAAAGCTGATGGTGCAAAAGAAGAAGGCAAAGAATAGAAAATCAAAGACACTCAAGATGTTAGAACTGACTACCATATTTTTTTTGGACTATAAGTTGCACTTTTTTCATAGTTTGGCTTTTCCTGCAACTTATACTCAGGTATGACTTATATATATTAAAATATATAATTTCACATGTTTTTAACGTTATTTCAACTGACCGACATGACCAAGGAGTAAACATTACCTACTGCCAGAGGACACTCTAGGTTTGTGACACTACCGGAATCTGCTACACTGGTTTGTTCTTCTTCGGTGGTTTCAGTTCTTCTTCGTTGGTGTTGTAGCATTTTTTTCTGTCCGGAGAACTATTCACTGTTGTGAAACCAACCCTCCCTCTACAAACGTGCATTTGTTTTTAGTGAAGACAAAAAATAGTGATGGCGGAGTGGGGTGTAGCGAAATGGGACATTTTATGCGGACATTGAAGTTTCAGACATTTGTTTTGACTTCATGGAGGAGGTCACATAACTGGGGCTGTTCTTTACCTCTGCGGCTAATGACATAGTAGTGCTATGCTGCAGACAACCTTGGCCCATCGGTTAGTTGTGCGGCACACAAACACCCAAATACACCTTCAAGTTCCCGTTGTGGGATTCGTTCCCCACTGACAGATCATCCGTGGTCCCAGACACATGGGACTGTTTGATGCGTCAGAGATCTGGGACTCAACTAGCTGCCCAGCTAACTGATGAGCCAAGGCTGTCTTAGCAGCTATGACACTAACTTTATTTGGTTGGTGAGTGAATGGTGATGCCCTGGTGTTCTACTAAATTTCTGAAGAACTCTTTTGTATCTGTTGTTTATTTTTACATTGAGAACATTATTTTGAATTGCTATTGGGCTGTTGTTGTTGTTGTTGTTGTTCCAAAGGTCTGTATCAGAGTCCAGAATGTCGTTGTGTTTTTGTGTCTGTGTTATGAGTCCATGGCATTTTTATTTATCCATTTGAGGATAAATAAAGACATTTATCTATCCATCCAAGCTGTACAGTTTAAGAGCTAATCGGAGAACAAACATCAACAGCCCCCGCCTGTCACTGCCTCAGCCCTGTTAGCATTAGCATTCCGGGGCTAACATTTACTGTACAAGAATCACAAGGATCATCAACAACAGATACAACTACATTTAACGGACCAAATTCTGTGTCTAGTAATAAAAACACAGTCCTGAGGCAGACAAAGGATCTAAGAAACTGAACAAACATATACCTACAGGACAAACAGCCATGATTACTGTAATGATAATCACGTATATGATATAACAATATGTAATGATAGTGACTATGCTAACGTATTCGCGAGTCAACAAGCATCCAGGCATCATGGATAAAATCAGTTCATAAATGAGTAAACAATGTTACAACCAATAGCATCATCAAGAACACTATAACACATTATTATAACATGCTGTTCAAGATGAAATGTCTATTCTTGGTCTCAGATTTTGTAAAATAAATTTCCCCAAAATAATGTGACTTGTAGACCAGTGCATCCTATATATGTTTTTTTCTTCTTTATGATGCATTTTTTGACTGCTGCGACTTACACTCCGGAGCAACTTATGGTCCAAAAAATATGGTAGGTGAAAGTGGTTTGGTTGCGCCTTACAAAGAAAAATTAAGGATTTTTAAGTAACTTTAAAGAACCCTCAAGGGAAATAAATATCTGCATTTCTTTTACTACCTACTGTAGCTTGCAGCTCAACAATATCAAAAGTCCAGTACTGGGTATCAGTCCGGTACTGAGCATGTGTATATCTACTTGTACTCATAGAAGTGCTCCGACACAACCACACCGATACCACTTTACAGCAGCATGATATTCGGTGCAGCAGGTACACGGCAGAGTAGTAATGTCAGCAGTGGTGAGATTTTTCACAATAGTCAACAGTAACAAAAGTAACACTGACTGCAAGTTACTTTAAAGATGCAGACAGATACGAATGGAGCTTTCTGTCCATTCTCTGTGTATATTCCGTTCATAATTCTGTCCATTTTCTGGGAGCAGTACCACCGGGAACCATGGAGGGAGTGGATCTTTTTAAAGAGTGACTTTGTTAGTGAAAAACTACCAACATTTATGACAATTACTCTTAACAATACCAATATCATTAGTATTTCCTCCTATATTACTGCCATGTTTGTTTTTACTGACTTTCGTCTTCCTCCCAAAAAAACTTTACTCTTCTTCGAGATATTTGGCAAATATGGTCAATGAAGACACCCTCTGGTGGATTGATTGAGAAACACTCATTCCAACACATTAAATGTCAGTAGTAGCACTGTTAGAGTCAGACTAATGACAATGATAATAAAGCACATTTTCAAAAGTAAGAACTGTAATGATGTTATTAAGTACTCATAAATACTTGGTATTGGCAAGTAATCAAATGTAAATACTTGTACTCAGTCTGAAAAACAATGGTATCAATGCATCCCTATATTTTATGAAGCCTATACAGTACTAATATTTAACCCTTGTGTCAAGGACCTGGAACCCCCTCTCCTATTTTTTCCTCATGACATATCAGTGCCCGCCTGCTTCAACACCAAACTGCAATAACGGAAATCTGGATTCATTCCTGGTCATGTAAATTCTTTAAAACCATCCAGGTCTAAATTGCGAAATTATGTATTTTTCAGAACCAGAAAACTGATTTATCATTCACTATAGGGTTGAAAATGAGGGCTAACTAATTAGCATGCTAATTGATGTAAAGATATTTTTGCAATACACCGACATCTTTAGCATACAATATAGTCTTCCTCATATTCATAAATATTTTAAGGAATATAAGCTGTTTTAAGCACACATATAACAACTGGCTACTTTAAATCCCCTTTTTAAAAATAGCCGTCTACTTGTACAGTACACTTCCACTATGAATCAACTCCAACAACTTCAAAAACTACCTACATGTGCACATTATCCCATTTAAGAACCTCAGTAGGATCAGCTGCAGGTCTGAAACACATCTGAAAGGAGGATAATTGTGTAAGGTACTGTGGTAAACGGATCTATGGGAGACGGTGGAAGGAAACACAACACAGTGTAACACAGAGAAAGAACCAGACAGGAATCTAGACAGCCAGATAAGAGGATGTGATGGAAGTGGTTGGTATATATAACCCCCACACAACACAATCTAGACGGCTGATGTCTGTGACATGATGATCCTTGACATGCGTCAGGTCGTCATTACCATCCTCAGATCAACCATGACATGTTTCCATCTCAACCACTGTTTATCTGTGCATGAGCTCTTTCTGTTGTAAACTTTAGAGAACTTATTATGGGCTTTCAGATGAGTACACAAACCCCATCACAACAGACTTGCAAAGTTAAGGGAGATACAAGCTGTAGTAGCAAAGTAAACTCTAGAAAGTGAAAAAAGTGTATTGATTTGATGAAACCTTTTCATTCTCCTTAAATTTGCATTTGTTTTGGGTAGACTGTGCAGAAGTATCAGCACTCTGGAATTCAGTATCAGCAGTCATCAGGCCAGGCCCGGAGCCTCCACTAGAGACCACCAGGCCAGGTCCCGACCCTCCACCAGAGACCACCAGGCCAGCCCTAGAGCCTCCACCACAGACCACCAAGCCAGCCCTGGAGCCTGCACCACCAACCACCAGCTAACACCACACTACAGGAGCACAGCTATCACTGCCAACATGGCAACTAAAAAGCTGGCAGAAGAAGTGGAAGTAGTTAAGAAGTCTTTGAACTCTATGTCCGAGGAAATAAGCAAGATGGCAAAACAGCAGTCAGGGCTAGTGGAACTAATTGAGGGAGTGCGCAAATTAAAGTTTGTGATCAGAGAAAAAGACCAAAAAGTTGATGAACCTGAAAGAAGATGAGATGATTTGGAGCAGTACATGACTTAATGATAAGTGAGCTTAAGGCAACTCAATGCACTTATGCAAGTATCGCAGCAGGTAACAAGGATGGTGAGGATGAATCAAACACTGAATTACAGTCACTTGAGGAACAAGTTATTAAGTTCTTCAAGAGCAAAGACATTCACCGGACTGTAAAGATATAGCTGTTTATCACAATTTACCCCAAAAACAGAGTAACAAGCCAAACATTATTATTCGTTTGGTGAGCAGAAAACACAAGATTGAAATTTGGAAGCATGCAAAAAAACTAAAGGGTACAGGGGTGTACATAAAAGAAAGTTTAACAAAGAGAAATGTGGCAATTACAAGAAAAGCAAGAATCCTGAAAAAGGAAAAGAAAATCCAAGACACTTGGACAAGAAATTGTAAAGTGTTGATAAGACTTAATGGTACTCCTGAACAGGCTAAAGTTATGGTTATTAGAGACATAACAGAACTTGATCCAATACAAATAAAAATGACTAAAATTAAAATGGAGAGGTGGACTAATGACGATATGTCATATCTTAATTCTGTAGTGGAATAAGGATAATTATTGTTGGAAAATGAAAAGTGACAATATGTGAATACACTGATTTTAAGTCTTTTGACTTTAGATATCACAAACCTTATGATTTAGGGAATGACATTGATCGAGAGAACCACTTCTACCAAAACATTAAGACATGAGAAATTATTCAGAAGACAAGTTTAAATCTAAAGTAATGTTTTTTTTCAGTGATTCACTTTAACAGCAGGAGTAATTTTGATAAAATTAAAGATTAAATACAATAATTTCAGAATTTAGTGTAACAGCAATTTCAGAGACTCAGCTGAGTGATGAGAAAGGGTGGCATGGGGAATTAGAAGGCTATGAAATGTTCTGGCAAAACAGGGCCAATAAAAGAGGAGGGGGGTGTGGCCTTAATTGTATTGACTGATTTTGAATGTAAGATTAAGGCTGATATGACAGTTGCTATAGATAATTTGATGGAAAGTGTAACTGTTGAAATTAAAATGGAAAAATTCAAAAACATATTTCTTAGTTGTATCTACAGGACACCGGGGTCCTGTATTGATTCATTTATTAAGCGGATCACTGATTTGTATAGGAAACATTGTAATAGGGTGATTTTGGTTTGTGGGGACTTCAACATTGATTTGTTGAAATCAAATGAACATGTAAAAAAATGCAGATTTTGTAAATACTATGTTTAGTTTGAGTTTTCATCCAGTAATTACAAAACCAAGTAGAACAACATTGGAAAGTGCATCACCAGTTTTGGGTGATTTGTATGTGGGTTTAATGATATGAGCACCACTTAGAGAAAATGACAATAGAATCTGTAATGAAAGACGACTTTCATTAGACAATCAGCCTGAACTGTCCACTCAGATGCTTTATGACACCCACAGTGAGGGAAGAGAGAGAGAGAGAGGGACTGTGGGAGACAGTGAGAGGGAGAGAAATGCCAAAGTCAGACCCTCCTGAACGTGACCAGACTAGAAATGTTGCGGTGAATTACTGCTGAACCACCAAAGAGCAATGCTTCCTTCTCTCCACCGGTCTGTGTTGTCGAAAAACGGAACGGTATAAGCGATAGATTGACAAAAAAAAAAAAACAACTATTCAGGCTGCACGCAGAGAATATACACCCACTCAACATTCATACTGTATCCATTTAAAAACACATCTATGCACAAACTGCCCTCTGCCTACACTGCCAATTCTCGGTATTCACATGCCGAGAATAACCGTCTTCGGTGCAGACCTGTAATAAATTATGTTTTCAAGAAGGGGACTTTGGGGATCACAAGTGGGCAGCTTCCACTTCTCGTGCTGTGAGTTTCAAGCTGCCAGGGAAACAATGGTCAAAGAATATGTTGAGCAATCACTCACTCCCATACACTCTCTTGCTGTGACTGGTTTATTGCAGGAAATGCAGCTAACAGCTTCACGTGATGGACGCTGCTGTCAAGTTCTGCTCGGAGAGTGAGTGGGACAAGTGTGTTACTCCCATGGGGAACAACAGCATACACAGAACATATAAACATACTCTTGGCTGCATCCATGCTGTGGTAACACCTATGTGTACTGGAAATTAATTTCAGTGCTGAAACCAACATTGAGCTTCAGACGCTATAATAATAATAATACTTTAAATTACATACCATATTACACTAAGCTCTAGTTTCCTTGGCAGTTAACCCATAACGACCCAGTGCTACTTTTACGGCAGTTCTGAAATTAACTTTTCCTTTCCATTTAACCTTTCTTAAATGACTTTCCACTATATATTATAATGTCTTCGCTGTCTTGCATTTTTCAATGCAAATCATCTATCTTCTTATATTTAATTTCCTACATTTAATGTAGATGTTACTGAAAACATTCAAAGGTTATTATATAAAAACAGAGAAAACTAAAGAACAAGTCACATTTTCAGCAAAAATATCAATAAATGAACATAAAAACAAATGAGGAGGAGCCGAGTGCCCAGGGACGACTCGTTAGTCCTAAATGTGTGTGAACAGTGTCCGATGGTTTTCAGTCAAC
>JAPTGZ010000003.1:17793450-17803988 GCA_029814645.1 Fowleria isostigma
AATGAACATAAAAACAAATGAGTCCATCCACTGTCATTGATCCAACTCCATGGGTTTTACTGGCGAATGAGTGTTGTAGAAGATGACAGTGTTTCCATGGTAACTACTAAGCCTCTGAACATCCAAATGGGTCATATCTGATGATTATAAAAAAATGAAAAATGACATTTTAAACTGATTATATACATGTATTGATATGATTAATTAATCAAAAGTATTAAATATTTTATATCATTAGGTGTTTTGGTCAGTGGTGGATATTTAGGTTTTTATGGGTTAAACTCAAAGCAGTTTGACAAAAAAAAAAAAAACAGCAATTTTTCAATGAACCGATTACTTGTCGTTTTCTGATTTACGTTACTCCTAATAATAAACTACATATCTCTGAAATGTGGACCAAACTAGACATTTACAGACATCATCTGAAGGGAAACAGTGACATTTCCACTGTTCTTTCATTCTATCAACCAAACATCAATGGGCTTTGTCTGTTTCCATTACACAGTGCATGTATACATGTAGAAGTCTGAATTTGATAAACGTAGGGTCCAAAATCAATACCTGCTGAAACCTAAATATGAGTCAATTTTAGGTTTAGGGTTAATGTTTCTACAAAAACAACTGAGGTCTGCATGAATATTTGCAACTACCACCAAGATCTGCACCTGTCATCAGTCAACATCAACCCATAAAGACCCAGATATCCACCATCGGCCAAAAGCACTTTGGCCGATCTAAACTGTTAATCCACTGATTTTAACAATGCATGTAAATAATTGGTGTAAAATGCAGTTTATCTTTTTACAGTCATCAGATATGACCCATTTGGACATTCTGAGGCTCACTGTCATCTTCTACAACAGTGATTCACCAGTAAAACCCATGGAGTTGGATCAAAGACAATGAATGGACACACTTGTTTTAATATTCAGTTATTGATATATTTACTGAAAAAAAATCACGTTTTTCCTTGAGTTTTCTGTTTTGATATAATAACCTTTGACTTTACTCTGAGCTTTTATGAACATCTACATGATCAGTCAATTAAACATAGGAAAACATGATTTTTCCCTGGAAAAATGCAAAATTCAGAGGAAAACATTACATAAATGGCAATACATCATTTAGGAAAGGTTAAATAAAAGCAAAAAAAAATCATTTGGTAACTGACACAAAAGTCACATTGGGTCCTTATGATTTAAAAGCATATGGTTAGTCTATTTAAAGGCCTTTTTAAAAATCATATTAGTAAAATATTTTAGTTTGGTTTGGAAACTGTAAAAAAGGTTAAACTATATTATACTACTATTATTGTATTATTACATTATGGTAACCATATTAGTACAAGTACTGATGATGAGCCTTGTTTCTTTAGGTATTAAAATCTGCTGTGCAATGTCAGGGCATTTTCCATGGTTTGTACTATCTCAGTAATTCAGTCTGGTACCCATAATTTCACATAAATCACTACTCTAAACTCAAATCTCACAACCCTTTAGACTAACTGCTTTACAAATCTCTTTGAAAATACAAAAACAAAACTTGAGTCAGTGAGCTCCACGAAAAAAGGAACATACTTATATTGCCGTAAGTCCCATCAGCAACTAAAGAAAACAGCCTGTGGACCTAAAAAGCAGTTCTAAAGACCATTTACTCTCTTTCAGGTGAGTAAGAGTATCAGCCAATCAATAAAGATCCAGTGTTCTGTGTTCCTGTCCAATAGCGCTTTGTCTATTTCTTTCTCACAAACACACATATAGACTCGTTCACCTTGTTGAGACAAGTTGACACATATCAGCACTGCAGGTACAATCCATATGTGTCAGTGTCTCGAGTCCATAGGGTATAGGGTTAAAAAGAAGAGCAGAAAGGATGGGGGGGACACCTAGAGGGATCAAAACTTATTGGGTTCTCAGATCTTTTAACAGTTAAAAATAAGTTGCATTCACCAAGGGAGCTGTGTGTTGTCAGCAATGGATGAATAAAAAAAAAAGAAGAAAAAGAAACCCTCATGGGAAATAGAGTTTGAAAAAGTTAGTAGAATGGAAAACTGAGACATAAGTTTGTTTGGGAACATCGTCTGCAAAATGGTGCAATCACTGATCTGTGATAGAGCAAGAACGCCACTTTTTTTTTTTTTTTTTTCCCTTGCAACAACCAAAAAAGTAATGCCGATATTCAAAGGGCTTTCAAATCCAGATTGAAGCACTTTACGCTCAGTGTTTACAGTATCAAAGGTGCTGCAGGACTTGCTTTCGACGTCTCATGGGAACACTGCTGTAAGATGAAAATGTATTATGGTGCTTTGCAAAACAATTGAGTGCCAAAGAAAATTACAAGTCAAATAGCTGTGAGTTCCACTTAGTAGCAAGCCGGCGAATGAGGATCTGGCAATTTGCGAGCGTCAGGCGTTATTTACATTGCCTCAAAGTGGATGGTGATGGGGAAGAAAATCAATGTGGATGCAAAGAGTGTAATGGCAGGGTAATGTATTCCCCTGGGCAAGCAGCACAGACGAAGTCCTGTCAGAGTCATGCCGGGTGGAGGCGGAATTCAGTTGCTGTTTTCACCAGATCTTCCTATTGCCACATTCAATCCACATGCACATACTTGCTCCTGAAAGTCAGTCTTCAGGGCTGTCTTTTTCCCTGCTGCTTACTCAGAATGCTAACTCTGCAGGGCCGTCAATCAAAGTGCTGGATGGTGCGGCGAACAAGAGTGTAGAGAAATCAGATTCACATATGCAAAGGAATGTGTTTGTGTACAGTAGACTGTTTCTATCAACACACATGTCGACACGCATCAGTAAAACAGGGGGGTGTGTGAGAAGTGACTTGCTTTCCTTTGAGTTGTTGTGGATCAATCAGAAGAACGTGTTTTGTTGACCCTGATCCCTGGCCTTTCTTCCCTGAAAGGAACACTGGACCTGTCCATCACATATCAATCAATACCTGCAGCTATACCAACAGCAGCATCCAGTGTCTAGCAAAGTCAGGCATGCTAATATTGTACATACTCGGATCTGAAAGGGGAAAGCACCTGGTTGGGTTGTGCCACAAGTATTAGATAATATTATCTAACAGGGAAAAGAAAAAAGAAAAAAATATATTTGGAAGTTTGCCTAAGAAAATTAAACTGAAATGATTTTTTTTTTTCTTTTAAATTGCATTATGGATTTTAAAACATGTCCCCGTGGTCTACATATACTATAAATATTATGCTTGGGTCTGAATTCTTCATTAATTCAACTCCACAGGTTCATCTTAAACCCTATTTCTGAGCAATGACAGAGACAAGTCGTTTTGAGCGCTGGCCCTTTAAATGCAAATGAGCCACTTCACACTCCACCCCCTCCAGGTTGTTGACTGTGCTGCTCTGTCCCATTCAGTCACTTATGTTTGTTAATACAACCAACAACTGAACATTTTAGGTAAAGGCTGTATGTTTTGGGCATGTTCTCAGTATGGACTACAACCGCTGTTGATGACAAACAATTATGGCGTACAAGAAGAAATGTTTTTCGGAGGTCTTGGTCTCATATGTGCAATAAATTAAGAAGGAATTAATAAGGGTTGTTGAAATCCACTTTTTGCCAAAATTAATATAAAGATAGCTCTGCAGCACCTGGAGGGAGCCCCCTTTAATTTAAGCATGCTATTAGTATACTTATTTTAAAGGGGTCATATTTTGCTAAACCCACTTTTATTAGTCTTTGGTTCATTTATTTGTGTATTTGGACCCTAATAGTTTATAAAGTTTGAATGTGAACCCTCCAGGTGCTGCAAAGCTATCTTTATATTAATTTCTGGAAAATCAAGTGGATTTCTACAACCTGTTTTAATTTTCTTCATAATTTATTATGACTGTAACTAGTTATCACAACATTTGCACATATAAGGACAAGACTTCCAAACTTTCGATGACCTAAAATGTTCAGTTGTTGGTTGTATTAACAAACACAAGTAGCTGGACGGAACAGAGTAGCACAATCAATAACTTGAAGAGGGTGGGGTGTGACATGGCTCATTCACATTTAAAGGGCCAGCGCTCAAAACAACCTTTCTCATGTCATTACTCAGAAATAGTGTTGAACATGGACCTGTGGAGTTAAATAAAAAAGAATTCAGACCCAAGAATAGCATTTATAGTTTATGTAGACCAGAGAAATGTTTTAAAATGCATAATTCCATTTAAAAAAGCAAAATATCACTCCTTTAAACTAAGATTATTGAGTATGCTTAGAGGGAAAAAAAAACAGCCCTCCTCTATATACAGTAGACCAAAGAGATTATTCAGAGACCAATCCAATCGCATGGCAACAGATAAGAACCTCGAACACCATCACGGGGCTTCACAAAGTAGAAGGCTCACTAAGCTGAGAGGAATGGTGCTTTAGGTCAGCATCATGATAACACTCCACCTGACCTTTCTAATTGGCCACCAGCTGGGAAGCAGTAATCCCTCCACCCAGCTCTCTAGTTTTCCACTTTCACGTTCAGCCTCTCCTCCAGAGGTCACGACCTCCTCTCCAGTTTTCTCCTCTGGTGTCAAGTGATTCATACTGTTTGACCCTGTCCCCCATCTCTTAGTTGGTCCTTACTGCTCACTGCTAAATAATAGATAGCTGACAAGTAAGACAACTCGGAGAAAAAGTTTTGTAAGTTTTGGTGCTCTTACAAAGTGGTACTGTGTTTTGCTGTCAGATTTTTGTTTTGGGACAAGGCAGCGAATGTTTGGAGTTCAAACTATTTGTGTAAACCCCAAGCTGGCATGACTGGAAAATAATTAAACAATAGCAGTAAACCAGCATGTCTGCAACGCGTCCCCTGTCCCTGGTGCTGTCTTTTCCTTGCAATGTGCATGATCAACTGTGACTTTCAGTCTGTGTTGCCTGCCAATAGCCCTTCTCCTTTCCTTTTAGTTGCTGTCCTCCCAGTGTTTCCCTTGTTCTCCAGTGCCGCAGGTGCACCACCACAGGTGCCTCCGGCAACAATTGCCACATCAACAGGACTTGGTACAGATTCTAGCGTCCTGCACAACAAGACAGAGCAAGTCAAAGTACGGAGTAAGAAGTTGATCATGTAAAATGTGCAAAATAAGCCGAGTCGGAGCTGTCTGTGGGAGTCTGGGATGTGATCAACTCTCAGCTGACCAAGCAAGGATTCAAAGAGACTTCAATATCAACCTACAAGGCGCAATTCTCAGCCTGCTCAGAGTCAATCAAGTTCTTCTGTGAATGTGTTTGTACTTAACTACTGAGTGGTTGAATGAAACTGACACGTTTCCAGGGGCCATCTCACTCGAAGATGACTGATTATATATTCTTTCTGAACCTGTTTCCTCTATCAACAGTTCTCTGTCTTTATCTATGAGTCACTGTGTGTTTCGTGTATTTAATAGCTCAGCCAGTGCTACCCATCGTCCCTTCATGCCAACAGCCTGTGGCTCAGCTTCAAAGTCTCCTCTGTCTTCTGTTGTTTGTAAGAACAGTCTTCTCTGGCATGATCCTAGAACTAAACCCGTATTACTGAGTCTTATTCAATGACAAAGAAAACAAGTTCCAAGGTTTATCCCAACTGAATCAATTCCACTCGAATGCAATTTGTAGTTATGTGCAGGTCAGGGTTTTTTTTAAATACCCGTACACCATGACAACACCAGCCCCCAAAAATATGAGTTAATTAACCACTCAGAACCGAACTGCAAACTGCCAAGTTTAGTCTGTATTTACATACATATTGAAACTATCTATCAGTTGTGATGCCAATTCCAAATGCTCGCTCTTTGGTGATAGACTGACAGAGACTGGCCTTTTCTTTTTTGCTTGCTCTTTTGCTCTGTCACAGATGGTCTCTGCCTTCAAGGGATGGCAGAGTTTGCCTCCACTGCCCCATAACATGCTGATATTCAGTATCCTTAGGGCCACACTACCAATCCATTACCAGATATCCCAGAGATGCTGAAAATAGTACAAAACTATCCCTGAATTTGACTATTTTGTTTGGAAAGTGGCTAAAGTCTGCTCAAAAAGTTGCTACATTACTTCACATCTAGTTATTACATGCACCTGAGTAACTATTTATATGTATCTGGAAACCTGTATTTCACAATTAATCAAACTAATAGTGAAATAGTCATTGGTAAAATAATACAACTGCAAAAAAAAATGAGTAATCAGTACACATAGGAATATGGTACACCCATTCCCACATCATTCATGTTTCTATCAGTCTGACGGTTTGTTGAATAAATGAACTGGTACTCTCTTTCATCACCACATACTCTTAGTACAGAGAGCCAGAGACATGTTCAGAGCATCATTTGTTATTCTCTTTAAGTGAGAGGAGCTCAGACTGCCCAAAAAGTAACTTGATTTGTCGCTAGTCGCTTTTAAGACACAAATGTAGCTAAAGGGGTTTCAAAAGTTATGAAACCACTCTGTTGTCAACAGTGGTTGCAAGTAGCACCTTTTTCCTCATGAATGCTGACACAAAGGCTGATTTGATGGAGTCTTGAGTGGGTTTGCTAGGCTCTGGGGAAGCAGGCCCCCCGACATGAATGCTTTATAGTTCGGTAATGCAGCTCATAGACAGCCAGAACACAAGAGGACCTGCACTCTCTGCTGTATTTGAAAGTGAGATTGACAGAGTGAACGGAAGAGAAGATGTACCACTAATAACGGTGTAGCCAACTGTATGAAACTTTTCTTAAAGTTATTTATATCCTGGCAAGAAAACTGCATTATACACTTTTTAGCAGGCCTGTCACAACTACTGCATAATTTCCTGAGCAATTATTTGAGCAAACTGCAATTATTTGGCATAATCATCATCAACGTCTCCATTCGCCAACATAATACTGGCTACTTTTAGACAGTATTTTTCCACCATTTGACGGGTACTCTATTAATGTAGTAATTTTTTTGCTCTCCCTTCTTCTGTTGTGGTTTAATGGTACCTAGAATGAAAGGAACTGAGTCTTTATGGTGAAACACTTCATTTCTGTTGTTACCGGTCAGTGTCAGTAGGCCTGTCACAATTATCACCAAACTGCTTGTTAATATTTTGCATAATCATGATAATTATCTCCATTCGCATATAAAAACATCTCAGTGAAAGAAGGAGAAATGTCACGTTTCATCACTAATTTCATGTCATTTTTAAGCACTGGAGATTTGACTGGTGTGACTTTTGTTTATATAGTCTAAAATATAATCATTAAGCAGCACTGTATGGGTATTATTAAACAAGCAGCACGTTGACGAGGCTCTAGAAGCAATAGAGTTGATAAAATGAAGAGCTGACTTTTTTAGAACTTGGTCGTAACTTGAGTAAAACTTGCTGAGTTGGTTGGTTGGTAGCAGAGGTGATTGTTGGTTATTCATAGTTATCATATATATATATATTTAAAGAGCTTTACACTATTACTGTATGACTTCATCACATTCACATTACTGGACGTGCGCTTAGAGGCCTGTGGATGGAAAATGAAACATTGGAAGACTAAAATGTAAATAATTTTTGAAAGAAAAAACTTTTTCCAACAATTTGATATATAATTTGTGGTTTAAATCCAAAAAACATGAGCGTTATAAAGATTTGTTTGTAGAGTTTGTAACATGGCTCCTTTTGGAGCAGACGTGGGTATCTGTGTTAAATTCACCATAAAACCACCTGTCAAGCAACCGGTTGTCAATCCATAACCGTACATCCTATCTCCAAAATTCTTGTATTGGGACAATGTATTGATGTAAAAAATGGGGATAAAAAACTTAGAACTGACTAAGCACTGACTGTGGGAACATGGAGTAAGTCAAATATTTTTGTGACAGAAATTTAACATTGGATAAAATGAGAAAAAAAATCTGCACTCTGTGCGCTTAAAGGCCTGTAGATCAAAAACAAAGTGTTTTAAGATTAAAAGGTGAATAGTCTTTGAAAGAAAAGAGTTTTTCCAACATTTTGATATATAAATTGCTGCTGAGTGTGCATTATGAAGAGTTGTTTGTCGATTTTCTAACATAAAACCTAACGCTCCCCACTTTAAGTTAGAGTGAGAACAATTTCAGCCAATGAGCTGTCAGCATTCTGTCCCCATTGTATATGTATGTAGTTTGGTGTATCGCATTGTGCAAAAAATTAACCAATTACTCAAAAAGTATTAGTCGTATCAATAAGCAGTTTTTCCCCTGTCTGATCCTTGCCCAAAGGCTAGCTCTCTCCAGTTTTTCGATTATAAAGCAGACATACATATACGCATGCACACACAGAGGCCACTTGGCTTGTATAATATAGATGAGACCCATGTTACTATTAACAACAACAGAAAATTACCAGAAAAATGGCAGAGCAACCCTGAACATGGCAGTTTCTCACAAGTTTATCCTATCCTTGTCATGAGTCAACGCATTAGCATCAAGCTGTACAGTATATTTTTCATTCTCGTAGTGCATGATGAAGTGAGAATGACAGATGGTGTGAAAGTGTACATCTGTTTGTACAAGTTTTTACACCCAGCCAGCACAAATGTATGAAAGTGTGGCTGGAAGTGCTGAAGAGTTACGTACGTGCACATGTCCATTTGCGCCCATATGGATTGATGTGTATGTGTATTTATCTATCTCTAGATGTAGGTGTAGGTGAAATAACGCTATAGATGCAGGCTGGTGGTGGTAATCGAGCTCACTAATTACTTCCTGAGCTGAGAGAGTTGTCAGAGAGAGGAGGAGCCGCCACAGATGGTGAGAGACCCTCACTGACACCAGGATATCCTACCTCTTCATCATTAGAGCTGAGCATGTGTGTTTGTGTGAGACTGAGTAATTGAGAGGAAGACTGAGTGTATGTGACCAAGATTGAGTGTTCAAATTACACTTCTAAACCGCACTCTGCTGACCAAATAATAATTATCAGTCTACTTATCGCTTTCATTACTCCCATTGTATGTTCAGTATCAGCGGGACTTAAAAGCTGATGGTGTTTAAATCCATCTTTGCTCTTGTGCGATTCCTCAAAGACCTCTGGGACACAGACACAGTCACTCGAAGGTGTTTGTGTTCCGCCACTCACCCATTTTCCGTCATGTTTAAACACCCTTATTCCTCCATCTGCAAAAGTGCCTGTGGGCAGGTGGTGCACCGGTGGACTCCAGTTCCCCTCGCTGTCCCCACCTCCCGAGACCAAAATGCTGCGGGGCTGAGTACTCACCACTGTGAAGAGCCTTCTGTGCCGCTGACCTCCAGCAGGTCATAATCGTCCTCCAGCTGAAAGTCAGAGAAAACCAGGGCAATGGTGTCTCCTGGCTCAGCCAGCACGGTCCATGTGCAGTCGGCGTTATTGTTGTATTCGGCGGGGTAATTGGGGGTGGTAATAACCCCGCTCTGGCCCCGCAGAGTTCCACCACACCCATCATCCGCTGTGGGGAAAACATTGTAAAAAGGCTTAGTAAAAAAGAGCAATATATAAACAAAGATAATCACAGATATGTGTTGTGGTGCAGTGCGGAGATAACTGAGGATGGAAATGTGGAGACAGTAATAGAGTCTTGGTAAATAGCTTGTAAACACAACCTCAATATCAATATAAACATCCAGGTATGATCATGACTCGTATGGGGCTGGGAGTTATACTGAAACCTCATGTGTATTTTTCATTGCATTGTCCCATCTCAGCCTGGCTTGGCTCAGCTCTGCTTGGTTTGATGCAATTGCTTTTCCACTGCTTTGGGATCGCCTAGGCTCAACTGGGATGGGCATGGTTAGCGGAGTAAAACTTGAAACATAATTTTCGGTATGGTAAATAGTAACGACAATGGATGACATCGAGGTTCTGCTGTATTTGTGAGACGGCATCTGATGGTAAGCTAATGCCTTATACAATAGATGTGTCATTGAACGGTGCAGTCTATGCAGACCACACGGTGAGTAAAATGATAGAGAATGATATAAAGGCTCTCTAAAAATCTTCTCTGATATCACTCTTGGGTGGTGTTTGCATTAGACATTCATGCTATTGTTAAAGTTGCACTTATTGTCCTTAAAATGTCCAGGTTGTTCATATTTGTTCATGTTATGTTTAAGTGCAGTTCAAATCTAAGGAATTTTACTGTTTTCACTCAAACAAATAGAGAAAACTTTGAAGTTGAGATTATTTATATGTTAATATGCTATTATTTTACTGGTCTAGCCCACCTTATATCATATTAGCCCTGAACTAAAATGAGTTTGACACCCCTGCCTTAGATGGTGACTGTAAACTTCTTCAAGGTCAGTATCGGCCCAGAAGGAGAACATCATCGTAGTAAGGACAAATAGTTGCTGGTCTGTTTAAAAATATATTCTTCTATGAATAGAAGAAACCAAAAAGCAGACAGTTCTGGGGCTGAAAAGTCGAAGTCACTACATTACATAACAATCTATGTGTAGAGCATTTGGGCTGAAAGGAACCAATGGCATAATGTATTTTTAAAGTAACATAAATATTCTGTCAGGGAATGTGAACTGATAAGATTTTATTGATGTCAACTATTTTCTCGACTCC
>JAPTGZ010000003.1:17814044-17824761 GCA_029814645.1 Fowleria isostigma
ATAGATAGATAGATAGATAGATAGATAGATAGATAGATAGATAGATAGATAGATAGATAGATAGATAGATATTAATTTGTCCTTTACAGGAAATTTGTTTCCACTGTCTGTACAGCCACAAGAAAACAGCACATTACCCACAAAAAAAAACATCTGACATAACTCAACTCTACACACATTAATTACCCACCATATCCCACCCAACAACAAAGCCAACACTTCCACCATATACCTTCCACCACACATATCCAACTAACACATTACAGTCTCTTCAGTGATTTGTTATTACATTCAGGATGAAACTTCTGCTAAACTGTATTTTTTTCCATTCCATTAATTATTGATAAATCATGTGCTTTTTGGATTGTGGTGGAGAACATGGTGCTTAAATAAAAAATGGATGAACATCACATGTCTCTGTTGAAGTATTGAAGCTTTTCATCAAATTGATTTACTATGAATAAAGCTTCATGTGCTCTACTCAGCCACCTACTGGACAAAAAGTATACATTATGCAAAGTTTTTAAAAGAATATTTATATTTTTTCCATTTCAATAAATGGACTGTCTTTTATGAAATAACAATGGTCATGAGGGAAAATGGAATAATAAAATTGGAGTGACTACAGTGAATTGGCTGGTGTTATCAGTGGAACACTTATACCCATTTTATTTAAAAATAACATTTTATTTAAAAATTACAGACAAATCGGTCACAGTCAGTGATCTGAAAACACAAAACACGAGGGACCGGGACTCCCATTGTGTTCTGCTGTTCCACTGAATTGATGCTGCGCACCAAATCTCAAACCACTTTCTGAATCGGTCACATGGTACAACCACCTGGCGAGGTTTTGGATGTGATTAAATAAATCATTGATACAAGCCTCGATATGTGTTGTGCAAAATATTCCTTACTGGACACATACTACGATGCTCCAATATGGTAAATCCCATTACTGTGCTTTTACTGCTTGAGCTAGGTACATATACAAAATAATCATTAAACATTGACTGAGTGGTTACTAATATTTTGTGTACAGCTGGTTTAATATCAACCCATAAAGACCAAGTGCTACTTTTGAGTCAGTTCCCAAATGAATTTTTGTCTCTGTGTAATCTTTCCTAAGTGATTTATTCCCATTTATTATATTATCCTCTGTATTTTGTAGTTTTCCACTGGCATTGATCCAACTCCATGGGTTTTACTGATTAATCAATGTTGTAGAAGATGACGGTGTTTCCACACTCACTACGGAGCCTCCGAACAGCCAAATGGGTCATATTTGATGACCATAAAAAGATGACAAAGTGTATTTTACACCAATTATTTCCATGTATTGATAGAATTAGTGGATCAACATGTATGAAATATTTTATATCAGTAGATGCTGTTCATCGCCGGTGGATGTTTGGGTGTTTATGGATAAATAGTTCTGCAAATTCAAATATTAAATGAAATGTTTTCTTTATTACAGCCTTGACATGTTTTCCTGACCTCAGTAAACGGCTCTGTCCATCTGTGTGTACATACCTCTGCAGTAGGGCAGGGGGAAATCCCAGGCAGCGGTACCGGCTGAGGTGGCGAGGCAGGATAAGGTGGTGTGACCTTCCAGCACATAGCCTGGACTGCAGCTGTAGCGGATTTTGTCTCCGATGTTGAACGTGGACCCCTGCTGATGGCCGTTGAGCAGCTGTCCCGGATTCCCACAGGTATAACTGGGCA
Source organism: Fowleria isostigma (assembly GCA_029814645.1). Taxonomy (NCBI): domain Eukaryota; kingdom Metazoa; phylum Chordata; class Actinopteri; order Kurtiformes; family Apogonidae; genus Fowleria; species Fowleria isostigma. The sequence continues at coordinate 17,815,770 of JAPTGZ010000003.1, forward strand.
AAGCTACAGGGAGAGGAGGAGAAAGTAGAGTTAATGCTAAAAGATACAAGGAAAGAGTAGAACCTGGTGACCAACACATCATCTGTTTAAGACAGGGGTCTCAAACATGTGGCCCGGGGGACAAAACCGGACTGCCAAAGGGTTCAGTCTGGTCCTCAGGATGAATTAGTGAAATGCAAAAATGACACTGAAGATAAAAGCAGTCAAAGATGTTAAAATCATTTTAGGTCAATTCAATCCAAAGTATTATTATTATTATTATTATTATTATTATTATTATTGTAGGTGATTCATTTAAACAGACAGGGGTGGTTGCTTGTTTACCTGCTTGACTAGTTGAACCTTTACCAGACATCAATCTAAAGTGGGCCAGACCAGTAAAACATTATCATAATAAACTATACATAATGAAAAATGTTTTTTTTTTTTTTTATCTTTGTTTTAGTATAAAAAATTTAGATTATACAAAAATGTTTAATTTACAAACTAGTCTTTTTCCAAAAAAAAAGTGAAGTGCAATTTTAACAATATTCTGCCTGTTATTAAATGCGTGATCTGTAAGTTGTAACAAACGTGAAAATGAGAAGCTGAGGCAAAATAATGGCATAAACTGTTAAAATCGCACTTTTTTTCCATAACAAATTTCATTTTGTTTCTAGACGTTCATGTTTTTTACATTTTTTAAAGGAGGTAAACATTTTGATAATATAATTTTACTGTTTTCACTCTAAAATGCAGAAGTTAGACATGCACATTTTGGAATTGACATTATTTATATATTATATTAGTATGTTATTATTTTAATGATCCAGCCCACTTCAGGTCATATTGGGCTGTATGTGGCCCCTAAACTAACATGAGTTTGACTCCGTTGGTTTAAGATGACAGAAAACGTAAGGATTTCACAAAATGTACACCTTATTGTTCCCTCAGTTAAGTATTCTTTCACTTTCCTGCCAAACCTTATCTACCACAGGTGCTTACTTACTCACTCCTTAATGCTACTGACCATTAAATTGTGTCCATTCATGTAGAAGCATGCAAATAAATGAGCTGGGTATTGATAGAACCTTGTCTAATTGCATGTTTTTATGCAAATCAAGTTCAAAATCAGTTCAGCCAAGGCTCCTTAAGCCTCCTATATTTCTGTCAAACACACGGGATTGTCTCAGCAAGATGACGGAGACTGAAGAGACTGCACAGGCTGCATAGTCGTGTAGAGGCAAGATGGTTTTGTTTGTCTCAAAAAATAAATCCTCAAAGCATGAATAAAACTGCCATGACAACACACACACACACACACACACACACACACACACACACACACACGTACACCCAGTCATCCAGCTAACAGTCCCAGGCCAAGTCACACACTCCCACACAGCGAGAGCTGGCCAGAGCATGTGCTGGACTTTGGATGAAACTCAGTCTCTCCACAGGAACTGGACTGAACTCCAGAGAGAACAGAATGGCTCCTATACAACTACATAGCTTACAGCCTCACCACTACACTCAATGCACACCTCCTTAGTTGCCAGATGTCTTAACCTCTGAATGTTTTACAGAAGATTAAAACATCACAGTGGAAATCAGGTTATTTTTGCTTCACGGCACTTTATTTTTAGCTTCATGACAAAATTAGTTCGATGACTGTTTTAAGACAAATATGGCAGAATGATGTGAATGAATGTATGTCAAAAAATAAATAAATCTTCACAGTTGGTAGATGAACACTTTTTATTAAGGTACACATATTCACCTTTAACCCATAAAGACCCGGTGCTACATTTATGGTTGTTCCCGGATTTTTTTTTTCTCTATTTCTACCTTTCTTAACTTATTAATCACAAATTTTTACATAGTATTATCCTCTTAATTTTGCAATTCTTAAATTTAATTTATAGATCATGTAGATAAACTCATAAAAACTCAGAAAATCCAAAGTTAATTCTATCAAAACATTAAAAAAAATTAGCAAAAGGTGACTTTTTCAGTCAAATACATCATTAACTGAACATAAACCCAGTATCTCCATCCACTGTCATTGATCCAACTCCATGGGTTTTACTGGTGAATCAATGTTGCAGAAGACGACAGTGTTTCCAGGTTGACTACGGCGCCTCTGAACATCCAGATGGGTCATATCTGATGACCATGAAAAGGTGACAAACTTTAAATTACATCAATTATTTACATGGATTGATAGAATTAGTCAATCAACAGGTATTAATCATTTAAAATCTGTGGATGGTCTGTGTCACTGGTGGTTATTTGGGTCTTTTATGGGTTAACTAGTTACGTATTAGCATCACACTCTCACTTTATATATCACTCATTATTGCTGTTGATGACACAACCTTTTGCAGAATGAGGTATTAATAAATGCACTGTAATGAATAAAGATCCAATATGCCCATGTAATGTATGTTTATATGCCAACAGTGAATAGTCTACATGCAGGGGCGGATCTACAGGGGGGGCAAGGGGGGAGACTGCCCCCAAAACAAAAACAAAAACAAATCAGTCATATTCCCAAAAGCCTCTCAAAGTATTGAAATAAAAGATAATACCAAAAAAAAAAAAAAATCTAAAAATTATATTGGGCTCCTTATATAATTAACTCAGGACAATGGACAGAGTGATGGCAGAGATTCAGAGGATCCACCCTTATTTCAGCTGGACCACACGGTATGGTTTGATTTTCCATATAGAGTCCAGTGCAGTGTATTGCATGTTACGCAATAAAATAACACATCTGTAATTACACTATAGATGAGGGATGTGCTACTGTCTATTTGTGTAATTTATTAAAATGCGCGCATCCTAAAACTAAAACTAAAATGTCTGCCAAATACTCAAAATATACTGCAAAAAAATAAAGAATTACAGAATAACAGCTTTACAATGACTAACTAATATGCATAATATGATAATTCAGCAACTAGGTAATTAGCGCAGCTGTGTGTTCCCATTTATACCATATCATAGAGAGAAAAAAAAAAAAAAACTTCCACCTTAAATCATGTACAGCTTTCATTGTTGGCTTTTTTCATCTTTTCTAGTCCAGTACACTAAAGCTTCTTTACAGCAAGCTCTAACAAGGACAGATCAATGTATTTTTGCCCGGCAGCGGACTACACACAACTTGAGCTGCGGAATTAACTGGCTGGTAAATAAAGAGACTGCAATCAGTTTGTCCACCCTTCACACAACAAAGACAAATTATCTGTGCTAGATTTCAGATATCAGATCATGTGTGTGCATCTCACTTACATTGCCTTTGCTGAAAAGAAGCGTAAGCCTTCAGTGGAGCTTTGAACCTGTTCACACCCTGCACCGGTATCTCCAGTGACCAACCATGATCTCACTTTTCTGCTCTATATGCAAATAAAAGGCTCATTTGATACCCGAAAACACAACTAAATAAGCTTTGATTTCCTCTAGGTATTTTGGACGCGGTGCTACCTGACAGATTTAAAAGACTGGCTTTTAATGTTTCTTTGCAAATAAAGAAACTGTCAGAAAGGTGAGTGATGAATAAAAGGATGTTTTGCTGCATTTTCATCTTTACTAGTCGACGTTAATGAAGTAGAAAAAAAAAAACCCGACAATCCCTGCTTTTAAAGTGGAATGTGTTTTTTTACCTTGTACTCATTTGACGACTGTGAATCAATCATTCAACTTTAAATATGACGTCGACAACTCTGAGCATTCTGTTTATTTTTCTTCTCTGACATATGATTTAGTGATGACTAGATCACTTAAAAATGTGAATAAATTACAACCGCATTATGCAAGCTGTGAATATTCTATTTTCTCACTTGGAGAGACAAAAATGGCTGTCACTGACTTCTGCTTGAGCGGTGCTTTATTTATTCGTAGATTCATTTGGGCTCTTCAAAATTTTGAGTCCCAGGATGCAACGTAAACACTGCTGAAAGATTGTGGACATAGGCGGCTGTGTCTACCTTCAAATGTCCTCTTATAGGGTTTTCCTGAGCCTAATTTTGAGCCTGGTTTGGAACCTAAACAAATAATTCTCCTTTGCACACCATGACATCATAGTGTATAGTTGCAGAAAAAATTATTAAACCATCAAGTACTAACTCCTGTGTTCATCATGTGACTAAAACAGACAGAAAAGAAAATATGGAATTTCTAAAAGCACTGTTTTTGTCAGTACAATGCCATAGTTGTTGATGTAAGAACTTATGAGATTTTGGTTATTATCAAGAAAACCACGGAAAATGGATAGATATCAGCTCTTAAAGTTAAACTCTTATGAGCTATTTTTGTTGTTATCATTATATTTGTCCAAACAAATGTACCTTTAGTTGTACCAGCCATTAAAATGAACAAGAAATTAACGAAAACACAGTCTGGTCTGATATTTTTAGTATACACTGCTGAAAGATTGTGGACAAAGGCGGCATGACCACCTTCACATGTGCTCTTACAAGGCTTTCCTAAACCTGGTGGCATGTTCACACTGGAAAAAAAAAAAAAAAAAAAAAAACTGGTTTGGAAACTAAACACTTAATTCTCCTTTAGAAACCATGACATCATCAGTGGGTGTGTTATATGTTGTGAAGACAAGCAGGAAGTAGAGGGAAGGCCAAATCAATAATTAGGAAAGAAATTATAAAGATGTGACAAGATCAGTGGGACAAAGAAAATAAGTGTCGAGAACTTTTCTTCATCAGACCATATATTGGTTTGGCACAGGGATGGCAGATGTCGAAAAGAGGAAACAATTCTCACAAGGCTCAGATTAGGACACGATGGACTAAATAAGGCACCCTTTCAGGCTACTAAGGTTGTATATTAGTAGTGAATTGCTTATATATTTATGTATTACGCATACTGTGTATACATAATATCTACAGCTAATGTGGATATTTCTTTGTGTATATTTCTCTATGCATACTTGCTCATGTAAATGTCTCTATATTGTGTTAACAGAAAACCCTCTATGTATATCTGTGTACACGTAATGAGATGTATATGATCAGTATTGTACATTGTGCATCATGTATACATTAGTATTGTACATGGAGTGCATAAGCTCGAAATAAACTAAGTAACTAGACAATATTCTTAATAGGAAAACATGAGACAAGTAAATGTGATTGTTGTAATGTTTTTGAGACAGTGGAACATGTTCTTATGAAATTAGATAAAATATAAAAGAAGACACAATCAGTATGAAGAAGAAGAAGATATCGGACATGGGAGAAAGATATTGTAAGCAAATCTTCAGAACACAGAGTCATTAAGTATCTCTTCTTTCCACATATAAAAATGTCCTTTGTATTGTTATAACCTGTAAGCCATAGAAGATCATTCACAACCAGATGGTGGCGGTAATGCACTCATCATTTTTGCAATTGCTGTTAACAAAAACAAAGAAGAAGAAGAAGAAGAAGAAGAAGAAGAAGAAGAAGAAAATCGAGGGAGTAAATGGAGAAGAGTCAGTAGTCTGCAGAGGAGACATATTATTTAGTGTCAATGTGGGCATCGACAGAACTCTACGTGAAGCTGAAAAATACAAGAGCAAATTCGAGGCCAAATTTGCAGAAGAGATGGCAAAGGCTGACTTCTTAAAATAAATGTGAATGTGGGATGGTTCGCTGGAAAGCACCAAGGTTCTGAGCCAGAGCCAGAGCTGTGTCAGTCTGAAAGCACTGAGTCACCAGATCACAGAACATCATGAGTGTATTCACGCCTTTCGGCCAAGAGCCACGCTAATACCAGGTGTTAACAAGACCAGGATCTCACAATTTGGATCTGAATATGCTTGATATAATGGTGGAGTATGTCCATAGATTGAAGACAAAAGCAATTTACTGCTCTGTTCTGTCATTAGAGACAATGAATCATGAATCATCTGAGTCCCAAGTACCTTGTTAGTTACTGATTGCACTGTTCTATCGTTTGTTCTATCGTGCTAAATCTGACATACTTTAACAATGAAACAAATTACAAAAGTGCTGGTTAGCTCACGTTTTCAATATATATGGTGTTTTATTGCATGTGGTTTATGTATATTTATGCAATGTATTTATAAATGTTCCACCAGAGAGAAGATGTAAAGTGAACGTATTATAATGTGTTGACACTGTTTTGAGACAGATCTGGTAGTTCTGGAACAAACATTCCTTTTGAATTAAAGCCATTCTCTTATTAATTCTCAGAATTTAACATTTTGGCCCAAAATTGTATCTAAGAAACTACAACCAACTAGCATTTCTGACTTAAAGGGGTGCCATTTAACTTTTTTAAATGGAATTATGCATTTTAAAACATTTCTTTGTGGTCTACATAAACTGTAAATGCTATTCTTGGGTCTGAATTCTTTATTAATTCAACTCCACAGGTCCATCTTCAACCCTATTTCTGAATAATGACACTAGAAAGGTCGTTTTGAGTGCTGGCCCTTCAAATGCAAATGTGCCATGTCATACCCCATCCTCTCCAGGTTGTTGACCATGCTGGTCTGACTTGTGTTTGTTAATACAACCATTAACTGAACATTTTACATAATCGGCTCAAAGTTTGGACATATTTTCAGTATGGACAACAACCACTGCTGCTGACAAACAATTATGGAGTCCTCAGAGAAATGTTCATCGAAAGTCTTGACCTTATATGTGCAAATGTTGTGACGTAACTAGTTGTACACGTAACAATTAAGAAGGGATTAAAATAGGTTGTAGATATCCACTTAATTTGTGCTAAAAATGAATTTAAAGATAGCTCTGCAGCACCTGGAGGGTTCACATTGAAACTTTATGAACTATTAGGGTCTAAATACACAAATAAATGAACCAAAGACTAATACAAGTGGGTTTAGGAAAATATGAAGTTAAATATCTTTAATTTGTCTTATTAGAGACTCAGATTTGGTAAAGTTTGACAATTTTTTTTATGAAAGTATTTTACTTGTAGACCAGTGTTGTCTAAGTGTATTAAACATCCTCTAGTCCAGTGGTTCTCAAACTTTTTACAGTGGAGTGCTACCTGAAATGTAGTTTTTTAGCCAAGTATCCCCAATCTCTCGCTTCAGCATTTCTGATTAAAAAAATTGGCAAAATGTATTTCTGTGCCAAAGGTGTCTGTTTTTATTTTCAAAACTTTGTAAACAAACATATGTTTAACTATAATATATTAAAAATAACAAATCTTTTTAAGTATAATTTGTGCAAAACATAAAGTGAAAAGTGTCCTTTTTCATTGATAAGAAAAAAAAATTTAACTAATTAATAAACAAACCTTTTGTCAATGAAAAAATATATATATCATGACTCAAATGAATTTATCTTGAATTATTTTTTTCAAAAAAGTTCTTAAAATATTACCAAAGCAGACAATAAACCTAACTCTGTCAGGCCAAAATACTATTGCATATGAACTCTTTTAAACATTTGAATGTTTTTTTTAGCTTTTAGAAATATTAAAATGAAATAATAATGTATTTATTGTGTAAATTAAGCATTCGTTTTCATTATCTTTTTGTATTCGGTACATGATGACTTATTTAATGTAATTTCCCAAAGAAATTTAAAGTACCCCCTGGGCTTCTACCAGGTACCCCCATTTGAGAAAGACTGCTCGAGTAATTTAAAATAAAACAAAAAAGCTGTTTTTACTTTTATCTCCTCCACTACCTCTGACCACTCATCAGTTACATAAATGAACATTCCGGACACTTACTAATCATTGCTGTTTTGTATCTACAGTGTATCATTGCGCAAGAGTAATTTTGAGACACAATGCGAGCAGTTCAACAATCAATAGTGACAGTGATATCCAACCCATTAAATGTTGTGTCACAACAATAACCCAATGTGAAGACAAAGCACTTTTGAAACTAACACGCAGAAGTCTCAGTTCATAAATTCTTTATGAGTAACTGATCGTGTACAGTAACACACACAGCACCTACAGCAAGGCCCTCAACATTTTCCTTCGTTTTCCAAAGTGCCTCTTAGATGGTAAAATCTGCAATGACTCACTTAGGATGAGAGACTGCAGCTGCGTGTTGTGTGTCTAGCTTCAGCCCAATCAGTGATTTCACAGCAGGCGCTTTCCATCATCTGTTGAAGGCCAAACACCTGCTCAGACATCACGTTTTCCGCTAAACGACTCGGTGCGGCTGTACTTCTTTAAGGACCTGGTTAGTGCTTGGGCGCTCTGACTCTGACCTAATCCGTTGAATACAGACTAACTTGTCACGTTTAGGCTCTGCTGCACCGTAGCCTTTATTTTGACCTGCCAAGGCCACCTTATTACAGCTTCCCTTCCATCACTTTCAGATTAGCATATACATAAGGACTCTTTCCTTTTACCATATTAACTGCTGGCAGTGACTTTGGTGTAGTCGTGCAGATGCTACAGTACTTGTGGAGAGCAGCTGGTGCTTCACTACTGGTCAGGCTACTTCAAAGTGGTTCTTGGATTAACCCTTGAACACTTACAGACAAGGAAATGTATGGATGTAGATTATTATTTCTGCTGATAGTCTCCTATTGGCATGATCATTATAAGAGAGTGCACCCTGCAACTCACACCATTCATAGTAAAGAAAATAAGAGCATTGAATGTGTTAAACACCAAACATGTTTTTTTTGAGCTATAAATAGAATTATATTGACTTAACCCAGTGGTTCTCAATCTTCTTCTGTCCCCTTTGGAGACCAAAAAAATCTCCAGGTTCACCTCACCTCCAACAACATTGTAGCAGTGGTGCGATTATAACTTTTATTGAAAAAAAAACATCGATATTGTAATAGTTCTCTTTTGCTTTCCTTTAACTCTTTGCCCCTTGGATGCCTACTAGGAACAATCCATATACAGTGTGTGTTACTAGTTCTGTCCATGGAACATTTTGTTTTTCTGGTGTGTTGTTTCTTTTTCCAGTGGATAAAATCATCGGTATTTGGCAAACTTAGGCACAAAAATCAGTGAAAATTTATAATTATTATTATTTCAA
>JAPTGZ010000003.1:17864045-17874747 GCA_029814645.1 Fowleria isostigma
CATGTATAGTTTCTATGTATTTCTACTCCAATAACCTTCTTGTATAATCCACTAGGTATAGTTTATATTCAAGATCTAAAAGTCTACTTATCTCTTTTCATATGCATATTCTTTATGTACAGTTCTGGATGTATAATTCTATACATAGATTCTTCTTGTATGTATCTTGTGCAGACTTGTGTATATAGCATGCTCTTCTTTTTTTTTTTCTCCTCAATCCTTCTATGTATAACTGCGTATACATGTATAAAATATACATGAACAGTACTGATTATTGTGCATGTATATGAATTGTCACTGTATATTAAGTGCATAAGCTAGAAATAAACTAAATTACTGTACTCACCCAAAAAACCTATAAAGTGCAACATCTCAGGTTTCAAAAACTGCTAGAATTTTTCCAATTGCACAAACAGTGAAAGAGTTACTGTCCAAACTGTATATGTATTATTGTCCCCAATAACAACAAGAGACATGGAAATGCAAAGTATTTAAATGAAGCTGTACAGAAGACATTAAGTTGATTAAGAAGTTGTCATTCATGTTAAAGGAAAAATTATTATTAATTTCAGAGTATTACACTTTACAATATAACTGAGTCAGTCTTATGAGTAACCTATACTTTTTAGTTCCAAAAAATCCAAAAAGTAATGGGTTTAACGTTAAAGCTCAATTGAGTTAAATTGTCCTGGAATAGTGGAGTATTCTCTGTAAAGATCCTCATTATTACCAATGGTGTAGCTGGTTTAACTGCTTTAAAATAAATCCTGACATCCAGTTAGGTCCTCTGGAAGCGCCTGTTTAACCAACTTTGCTTTAAACTACAGGTTATTGTCAGAACAAGCTCTAAAACAGATAACAGGATTCAGAGAGAGTCAAAACATTCTGCAACAGTGTCATATTCTTACTGAAATGCAAACATAGCTATACATCACTAAAATAGCAATACCTGCTTTTTGTTTGTTTATCTCATGGCTTTTTCTTTCACGGTAAAGATCATTTCATGCTGGGGTTTTCTGGTCGCATTTAATCAAGAAGTGAAAGAAATACATAGAGAATGATAAACTAAGCTACAGTTTTAAAAGCATACTTTGTGCATCTTTTCAATGCAGATATATTTTGACTGCAAAGACAAGTAAAGCGTCTGTTGTTAGCCCCGGCAGGTTAAACCCCGCTACCGTATTCATCTCCATGTCCAACACAAACACAAAACAGCGCCATACGATACTCCTGAGTCTTAACTGTGTATTGTGGAAGGGAAAAGTAGGCATTAGCATTGTAGAATTTGATCGAGTTAATGCGCTTCTTGCCTTCGTCATCCCACTTTCATTTAATCAACTCCCTGACTTAAAGGGACGAGCCTCATTTTTCAATTAGGCGCTACACTTACGCATGCTTCACTGCCCTCTCATCACCCTCATCTACACAGCCCCCGCCTTCCTCCACTCTCATGCTAATAGGGAGGAGGGAGGGCGAGAGAGAGCGAGCGAGCGAGGGGGGGGGGGCTGGGGGCAGTAGAGGGAAAGTAGATAGAGACGCTATTGTAGATCAGCTCTGACGGATGAAGGAGCAGGTCGGGCTGGTGGAAAGACACACTCTGCTCGGCTCATCTTTTCGCACTTTTTTTTTTTTTTTTTTGTGTTACTTTATTACCCGTGGTCCACATTCACCTTCGACTCAGACGCAGACTTCAAGTACACAATGAGGAAACTAAATTAAAGTTGGATGTATGAATATATGGAAGTAGGCTAAATTAATTCCGAATATAATGCATGCAATGTCGCTTTCCCATTTCAGACACCTGCAGTGACTTAATGCTGAGAAGGCAGACTGCTTTAGCCGTTTGGCAGAGTTAGGCTGTGGCTGTTTTCTTCGCCTGACCCAGTTGGGAGGCGCATTGACTATGCAACTAAGACACAGGCAGAGGAGGAAAAACTTGGCAACACATGACTGGATAATCATCACGGTACTTTAATATTCAACCCAGGGAGACGGAGCGCTAACATTCGGTTTGCGGAATACAAAAAGGCACAAAGGTTGAGATTTGAGGTAAAGTAGGGAAAGGCGTTAAAAAGGAATAAGAAAAGAGAGATGGAGCGAAAACATACAATTGTTAGGTGCAGGGATGCAAAAAGACACCAGATAAGAGTTTGCTTCTATTCCCAGTAGATATTTTCAGAGGCTCAGCAAATGTTTCTAATTCCCTTAGCTCCGTTAGCCCTGTTCTCTATAGCTACAGATTAAACGTGAATAAAGAGTTTGCAAAGAGATGAAGAAGAGAAGAATAAGATGGGGGGGGGGGGGGTGTCTGGTGGTTGCCATGGTGATGAGAAGAGATTCCGGAGTGGTCTCGGCCATTACAGAGTGTGTTGGGGAGATGGACTGTGCAGCACTTAGGCTTATTGCAGTGTGGGCTGAAACAGAACAGATATCTAATATAGACGAGATGGGCTAGCACCAAAATGGTGGATGGTAAGCACATCGCTAATAAAAAGAGGCTGTTGAATACTGATGTTTTACCGCCAAAAGCCAAATCAGGCTGAGAAAGGACATTTATCTCATTTGAGAAAATGGAAGGGCATCTAGGGATTGTAAACACAGACACGGGTAAAAGCAGATGTTTTTTTGCACAGGAGCAAAAACGAGAGATGCAGACAAATGCACGCACATATGTACATAAAAACAACAGCTTTTCTCCACAAAATACGAATATTATCATTCTGTTATTGCAGAATAGAATGTCGTCTTCCATGCAATGGGGACAGTGTTTGATAGAATGTCACGTAAATGCAATAAATATAAACCACCATGAAAGCACAACTACCCAAGAAACTACCCTCGTTCTTACTATTTATGTGTTTTAATGCTTTTATTTTTTACTCTTTAAGGAATTGATTTGATTTTGATCTATTTATTTATTTATTTCAAGCTTGTGCACTCTATGTACAGTACTTACTACATACATGTCATATGTACACAGATATACATAGAGAATTTATTGTAAACACTATATAGATGGAGAATTTTACACAAACAAAATGCAAAGAGAAATATACATAGAGAAATAAAAAATATACATAAAGGAAATATATATATAGACATTGGTTGTAAACATTATGTCTACACAATATACATAATACATGAATATATACTGCAGTTCCTTATTAAAATACCACCTTGAATTTAATTACGCCCATCTTCTTAAATTAATTTGTTACATCAATTAATTATATGTATTCTATTTATTTTTATCTTGGAGGGAAGAGTGAAATTTATAGATTAGGTGATATACATAATTGTGATCATATTGAATTCAAAATTTTGTAACTGAGTGTGTTTTGTTATTGTGTGTTATGTGTTCCAATGTGAACGCAGCAACGTGTAGCACTGTTGTCCAAAAACCAAATTCCCCATATGGGACAGTAAAGTTTATCCTGATCCTGACATAGTAAAATAGCAAAATTCATTTGCACAAATAAACATACACCAGACAAGCTGAAAAGCAGATAATCGTATCTGGTGATAACGGAGGATGCTATCATAGTCAGAGCCGACAGATAGCCTTTTAACAGGTGTGTTGTTTGGTTGCTCTATAATGCTGGTGAAAGGTAATATCAGCTCATGAAACCTGAGTGACAAACTGTTCATAAGTCATACACAGCTGACAGCAGCGTTTTCCAGCTTCACTGGAAAATATCAGCAAGGCTCGGTCTGTTAGAGCGAAGGAAGTTATGTTAGCCTGCATGATAGAGTGTTATTATCTGTAAAACACCACAACAATAACTGTAGGTGGAGACATAAGGTAGTAGTAAATGATGATCATTATGGGATTAAACATATCAGTTACTTATAAAATCTAGATCATAACACTGGAAGGTCTCAGAGCGTGTGTGTGTGTGTGTGTGTGTGTGTGTGTGTGTGTATCTCACAGTTTTGAGAAATTCAGACATTTTTACTGAGCCAATTTGGTACCTACAGTTGAGGAATAGTCCCATCTCCACATTTAATATCTGGGTAAGTTGATAGGACCAATATTTGGGGAGATATTAGTCATTTTTTTGGAATTCCATAGTCTTAAAATCACAGTGACTGGAAGCGTAGTGATGGGAAATGAAATGAAAAACAGGAACAATGCATTAATTAACTTCAGTCTCTAGACATCGGTATTAATATGATGTGGTAGTACAACAGTGCTCAGCATGAATGAGTACACCCCAACAGATTTGTCACAAAATCTTTATAGTTTTCTTTGAGAATCAGCATTTTCTATGGAACACTATAAAACATATCACATTCTCAGTTAAACAAATGTTCTATATGTCAGTTTTGTCCAGATTTTTTGAAACTGTGCTTTTGTTCATTGAGATATTGATTAAACTCTTACTCGTCAAAGGGGGGTGTACTCATTTATGCTGAGCACTGTATAATAACATTGCATTATTGTATTTGTAAAACTTATTCCATGGATATATTCTGTGGTACGTATGTGTGTGACGAAACTAATAAACTCAAAAAAGAAAGAAAATCTGTCATGATCAAAATTATTAGCTTGAGGTTGTTTCCATTCTAAGGTCATTTTCATCCCTAATGGTCCAGTAGATCCTGTATGACTGGGGTTACAACTTTCAACCGGTCCGAGTTTGCTTTCACACTGTACCTTATCAAATGAACCAAACTTTTTGAATAAATTCCTTGCCTCTGGCGGTGCTGCATCAAAAACATTCTCAAGGAAAGCCCAAGATAAACAACGAAAATGAAGCCTCATTCGTCTATCGGTTAATTCAGACCGTTTCTGCCATGACAACAAAACACATTGTAATCCACTTCCTGCATTTGTTTCACTTGAACCAAACTGAGACTTATGTTTTTAGGTGGGTCAGACTTTGCTTCTTTGATCTGCCTCAGAGTTCATTCGTACCTCCTCGAAAGGAACCAGACTTTCAGAGCCAATGGACCAGAGTTCAAGTAAACGGGGCTGTGAATGCACCCTGAGTCAACTGGAGTGTAACAAACTGCATATGCAAAACGACTGTGTCAAACCAAGAAATATGTCTGAAAGAGTACCATTAATGTGTAGAAAAGCGCTATATATGTACAGACCATTTACCATTTACCATTTACCAAAGAGTCTTCATAGGGCAACAAGAGCAAAATTTACAAATGCCATCCAAGAAATTTCTAAATATCAGCAGCCTCTAGACTTGGCGCACTGCGTGATCTTTGATTATGCACAATCTTTCTGTCCTCAGATTTGTCCCCCGCTGACCAGTGCATACTCCTAACTGTGAACTATTCAAATCAGACAGTGGCCGGATGCCAGTGGGTTCTTGTCAAGCAAGCGTTATACAAAGCACCGTGTTAACTTTTGGGGCACCTTCCTTATCTCCCTCTCCCTCCCTCTCTCGCTCTCACTATTTCCTGGGTAGTTCAGTTGTTGAAAAATATGAAACTTCACATTACTCTTGTTGACAGCAGGTATGAGACTGCCAATATAAAAAAAAAATACTAATTAAACAAAGACAAATAGATCTGGTGCAGAAATGTATTCAGTAAGATTAGCATTAAAATATTAAAACTTCCCTCAGCTTCATTAAACGCATATCAAATTCTATGTAAATGCCACAGAATAAACAGACTGTGTTTACTTGTTTCTCTATTTATTTATTTTATACTGTGGCTTATCTTAATATCCTGCTGATTTCAGGCTTGGCTGTTAACTTTAATCAGAAACCAGATAAAACAGGTTTAGCGCAGAGGTGGAGGATTATTATCTCTGGCCTTTGTGTCAAGGAGCCTTGGACTTCAGAGGAGCAGAGCAGTCAAAGCGTCCATACGTAACATGTGGAAATTGCAGAAGAAGTTCAAAGAAAAGGACACAATAGAATCGAACAGAACAGAGGAAAGAGAAACAGAAAAAGGCTGTGGTCTGGAAAATATGGAATCAAACTCTTACATTTGTACGTGTGCAAATGCAGAGTGTGTGTAAGCTAGTATCTACTGAAGGTGGACTGACTGTGCAGTACCCACTGTATCGCCTGTACTTCACACTTTTCAATTAACAATCACTCTAACCCTGCAGGGAAGCACCACATGTCAGCACAGTGGGGTCTCTCTCCATGTGACATGGGTCAATGCAGTTCATATCACCAGTGCCGTGTGCACTAGGTGACAGGTAATTATGGGACTGTGCTCCTTTTCCCCCTCCTTATCAACAGGCCTAATATTCTTCAGCCTGTCTCCATGGCACCCGTGTCACATCATGGTTCAGGGTTGACACATTCACAGAGAAATGCTCATGTAGAGTGTATTTGGGTGTGGGAAATGTAGTCATAAGATACCTCTTTTGTAGCAGAATCACTAACCATAATCTGATCTTAAGTTTTCCCATGTAGACTAATTAAATTCAAGCTAATTACCAGGAAATATACAGAAATTATTCAGTATTCATGAGGAGGGATTATAATTTATAGGGGAAAATTACATTTAATATTCACTCAATACGTAGGAAAAGTTTGTATGTTTCAGTCAGCAGGGTCAAACTGTGGAAGATATTCAGTATAGAGTTAAAGTAATGTTCAAGCATGAAACAGTTTAAAACAGGGTACAAAGACACAATCTTTAAGAGGTATAGGGAGGAGGGAGGTGCTGGGTATCAATGGGTGGTAGAAAGATGTACAAGTATGTGGTATGTGTGGATGTTTATGCATGTGTATGCATACAGTCACAGAAAAAAATATTAGACCATCAAAAGTCATCTAAGACAATGGTTATGCAATCAAATACTAGCTCAAGTGTGTATCATGTGACTAAAACAGACACAAAAGAAAACATGGAATGTCTAAAAGCATTCTTTTTTGTCAGTACAATGCCATAGCTATTGATGTAAGAACTTTTGGTTATTATCAATAAAACCATGAAAAATGGATAGATATCAGCTTTTAAATTAAACTCTTATGAGCTGGTTTTGTTGTTATCATTATAGTTGTCTAAAAAATGCACCTTTAGTTGTACCAGGCATTAAAATGAACAAGAAATTGAAGAAAACATAGGGTCGTCTAATATTTTTTTCCACGTTTGTATATATCTGTGTATGTATATGTATATACTGTATTATGTGTTTGTGTAAATATATAATATAAAACCCAAATGGCCTCCGTGTGTGTGTATGTGTCTCACTGGACTCACACAAAATCCAGAAAGGGCTAATTACTGCAATTTGTCATATTTATGTATTTTTGGTGAAGGAACAGACTAGTGAAAACAGCAAGTTGACAGGACCAATATTTTGGGAGATTTTAGCAATTTTAGAATACAACAGTCTTACAATCATGTTGGTCAGGTCAGAACGCTTTGGCGGTGACTGTTGGACAAATGCAATACAGCATGCATGGATATAGAACAGCATTAAAACTACCACATCTAGAACCTGTGGGTCCCCACGGGTCAACGCACGAGTTATTACCTTCGCCAAGGAGGTTATGTTTTTGCCGGCGTTTGTCTGTTTGTCTGTTAGCAACTTTAGGCAAAAACTACTGGATGGATTTTGATGAAATTTTCAGTACATGATGGAAATGACACAAGGCACAATCTATTTGAATTTGAGAGTGATCCCACATTTTACTCCCATCCAAATGCACTTATTCGGTTTGAATGGTGCTAGTTACGGTCTCTCCTCCATATAGGTGTGGGCGGGGCTACCTGCGCTTCACTGAGCTGTGTGTGTGCAGTGGGGGGGTCTCCGAGTGCTTTTCTAGTATTACATTTGTTTTTAATAATATAAAGCCAGAAACAAATTTATTTAACAATAAGTATCAGGCATTAGAGTATAGATATGTTTAGACTACAATGCTTATTGTTAAAAATGAAGGGGTGTTTATTAGTTATACTTCTTCTCACTCAATTTCAAATATGTCCTAAATATCTTATGTTTAAATGTTTTGTTTGTTTATTTGTTATTATTCTTTTTGGCATTCATATTCGAAATAGATGTGTCAGTCAATCAAGCTGTGCTGTATATAAACTCTTCTATTATCTGTGAGTGCCTGGCCTGTTTTGGTGTTGTCGAACACTGCTGCAGTCTGAGCTGGAGGGACTCATGGTGCATTCAGGTGAAGCTCGTAAACTGAACCCCTACCCTGCTTTGTAATGCTAAGCAGATGGAGACTTCATGAAGCATTCAAGTCCACCATGTAAACTCAGGAATCTATAACTGAATCACCATAAATGTTATTGAAATAGGAATGTTTTATTCATTTATTTTCCTTAATTTAAATAGACCTACATCTTTTATTCTCTTCTTGTTCTTTTTCTAGTAGATGTTAGATGCTTAAATCATAACACTGTTCTGGTCATTTCTACCTGGGCAGATTTAAGAAAGTATAAGCTTAAACTTTCTCAGTGGCAGCAAAACCCATTATACCTCCGGCAGGGTAAAGTCGGCTAAACTAACCAATTTCAGAGCTAACAACTCTTAAGGAGTTACTTCAAATGCCACTCACAAGCTTAGCAAAAATAATTCCATTATCAGGCACTGAAAAACACTTCAATGCACAGGTGAGCAATACAAATGATAACAGTAGAATATGCAACTTTTAACAGCAATTGTATCCACCAATTTACTGATAATATGTATGATTACTCGAAAACAGGGGTTCCCAAACTTTTCCAATCCAAGGCCCCCAAAACAGCTTAGCTTCTGGCCGGGTCCCCCCATTGCAAACCCTTCGACAACACTACAAAATTTAGAATGTGTTTTCTTACTTTTTTTGACTATGTAGCCCACCTATACCCAGTGTATTAAGACAAGGGTTCTCAAAGTGGGGGTCACAAGGTACTAACAGGGAGTTTGTCAAATGATTTTCAGAATTCTCTTGTAATCTCTGAGTTGATTGTGACAGATTAATGAAATTGAAGGTAGGACTTTTTGGTTAGCATGAGTTGTGGAACACAGGAGATGCTTTTAATTTGTAGGTGCAGAAGTTAGAAATGAAGCAAATGGACAACAACCTGACTTTGACAAACAGGTAAGAAATTATTTTGGCCGACAAGTTAGATAGTGTCACATTAATAAAAAATAAACATTAAAAACCCCTCAAACCTCTGCTCATAAAACAGAACACAATACATTAAGTTGTCCAGCGCCCAAGATGCAATGCAGCAAATACGCCACAATATATAACATGGCCATTGGGCTGTTGTGTTGTTATGCCCATGTTTTGATATGCCTGTTAGTGTGTGAGTCCTGAGAGCACGTTTTGTTTTGGGTTTCTTTTTGTTTTTTTAGTGTTTCAGTCACTTTAAGGATAGTGGGGATCACCAGTCTCTGGTTTCATTATTTTGGGGGTCGCAACTTTAAAAGTTTGGGAACCCCTGTATTAAGGTAAAGGCCCCCTAAGTTATAATTAGCTTCTTAGATACCTAAATACATAGAAATCTGATTAATTTCTGTTCTTAAGGCCTATGTGTGTCCATGAACTGTAATCATCCTTAAAGCAATAACCCCATCCTATTCATTAACACTTAACACTACCAATAAGTAAATGATCAATCATACGTAATGAACTTTCAATTTAGTGAACTGGTAAACTTAAATTAACAGATAACAGTGAACGAATAATCAAAATACTGTCTATGCTCATGGTAATAGAGTATAATTTTAACCTTAATATTGCGGTGGACCCACACACCATTCACTCTCACAGTCACTCAACTATTACTGATTACTTTAAACTTTAAAAAAGCAGATCTGAGAGATGCTTGTGAGCAGTGAGGCCCAAAACTTCATGGATATTTCACTTTTATGAGCCAAAAATAAAGAGTTTTGTGGTACCTGAATGAGTATTTCAAAGTGCAGTTGTCTACTCCAAGTTCACTGTTGAAGAAGCTGCAGCTGTGTCCTTTAATGCGGACACGTCCTCTGGTCCTGCTCAACTCCACACATGGTCTCCGAAATAATAGTCCTCCAAAAGTTAGCTTCTGACCATGTCTAAGCTCTCCAAACACGACCAAACTTCATATTGCAAGCCGGAAATATGAGAAACAGTCTTTATAGACAACTGGGTTAGCTGTTTTTGCCCACAAAATCACGGTCACTTACCCAGTGAATGCTAACAGGCTACATGCTAATAGGCTACATTTTGAGCTAAAGAGTTAGACTCCATTTGGAACAAGTAACCTACAGGACTATCTTCGTGTTAATAACGACCATAGCACTCCAAAAACAAGTAGAACAAACATGTATCTTCGACTGTTGATTTAACACTCTCAAGACGTGTCTACATACTTAAAAAATAAATAAAAGAGCGACACGTTTCTCGTTGTTAAGCTAACACTTAATAGTACATTCACTTCCGGGTTTTACAAGCGTAAAGCTAATGCAAAAAATGAGAAAGAATTGTTGTACACAGACACTGCACGTCCTTTTACCTTTCAAAATAAAACAGAATTAAATACATCATTCCATTGTACATTACACATGGTTTCTTTTGTCGTATTTTAACTAATGTCCATGGAATTTTACATGTTTTAAACATATTGCATGACAAATCAAATAGTATTTTAACACATTTATGCAAAAATGTAACTTATTTATGCTTTCTAGCTTCCATGACTTGGTGAATTTAGCTTTACAATCAAAAAAAGTGCAAATATAGCTTTTTTGACATGGTAACCTCTCCCCCATCTTTAATAAGAAATATCAGAT
>JAPTGZ010000003.1:17974873-17988611 GCA_029814645.1 Fowleria isostigma
ACCTGACGGTCGTTATCAGTCTTCTGCAGAGCTGGATGATGAGCTGAACATTAATTGAACCAGGTGTGATGGAAGAGAGAAACATCTAAAACATGCAGGACACCGGCCCTCGAGGACTGGAGCTCGACACCTGTGCTCTAAACCTTTGTTTGTGGCGCCTCAGCCAGTGGGGTGGACACTGAGGTGCCGCAAACAAATAACTAGACAACAAGACTCTGAATCAAACAGAATTTGCTGAATGAGACAGAGTTGACTTCCTCTTCAGTTTTTGTTTTCCTTTAGATGGCTGCATATCTTCTACCAGTCGGTTGTGGCCAGTGTGTTGATCTATGCTGCTGTCTGCTGGGGAGGCAGTATCAAACAAAAGGACATAAAAAAACAGGAAACACTGTTGAAAAAAGCTGTCAAATTAGTCTCATGACTGATTAATTAATTGTGCCTTTGTTTGGCTTTCTTTGTCTTTCCTGAAGTGATGGAAAAGTGAATTTCCCGACGGGGATCAATTACGTTCATTTGTATCTATAAATTACCAAAACGCCACAAAAAACAAAGGTATAATTTAACTGAATTTACAGAGTCTCAGTCTAATTGTTTCAACAACAAAAAAAAAGTCTATGCCTGCAGAAAGTGGATGGATTAATGGATAAAATCAGATGTTGAGGCTTATTTCGAACCAGGATCTCAAACATTGGGGATTGAGTGTGTTACTGTGCGGTCACGGACCCACTGTATAATGTTAATGTACACCATCTGCTTACCGGCCGCCTGGAGCGACCATGACGTCTCCGTTATCATAAGCGTCGCAGGTCTCATCGGACCGTCTGTTCCGCATCGGCAGCTCGACAGTCGACAGGCTGGTGACTAAAGAGTAGCCTCATTAAAAAGTCATGCATTGAAGTGGGTGCTACACATCCAGGACAGAGCCGTGCACCCAGTGAATCCACCCTCGGGCAAAATCAGGCAAAAAAACGTTGGCCTCGACTTGATGCTGATTTACCTATGTGGTCCATAGTCTTGTGTTTGGTTGATGGGAAGCGTTTCCCAGATACTCATTTCATCAAAAGGTTACTCACTACAAATATTCATTATACCGACAGGTGCATCTTAAAAGTATGAGTCGAAAAGGCAGAAATTTTACCAATTAAATCAATTTCCTGGTGCAAATTACCTTTTCATTATACAACCACAGGAAAACCACAGTGATGCTGATTTCAAATAAATGTCACCTGCATCTAACACAAAACAAAAGTCGAAAATGAAATTACCTGACTCTACTATGAGACATTTACTAGAGGTAGAATCTGAGACGGTACAGCCATGTTTATTTTACAGTGATAGTGGTGAGTGCCAGTATATTAGTCTACAAACACTTTCATATCTGTGTTTTTCTGTTTTTGTCTAGAGTTGAGGAGCTGCAGAGAGACCCAGACAATTTGGGCGTGAGCACACGGAATGAGACGGACAAGCAGCAATTCCACACTGACTCCCCCCCTCCCTTCCCTTATCACTCAGGCCACAGACATCCCCATGTTGCCACCCCTGTATGTGCACTGAACCCTGCGATGGTCGAAGATAGAAGACCGAAGGTGGAAGAGGCAAAGATGAAAACAAATTTGGTGAGTGTTATGGCTGTGGAGACCGAAGTTGTAGGATTCCATGCCAGTTTGTGTTGCATTTAAAGGTGGCTATATGTGGTATTTCTACTTCAAATTGATATAGATTATCATTAAAGTGTCAAAAATGCTAATGTATTGCACTGATGGGCTGGTGTAAGCACCACAGAAAAGACCAGATGGGATGAGAACCAGTAAGAAACAACATTTCGGCTACATTCAGACAGCAGGTCTAATAAATATACAATTTGGATTTTTAGGTGAAATTGGATTTTTTTGTGGCTCGTTCGTAATACACATTAAATATGACTTCTATCATTTTTGAGTAGGAACTGAATGTGACCCTGAAATGACCCACATGTGCAAAACAGGTCCTGATGTAATACATGACCCCACGGGCATGTACTGTATATACAGAGGTAAAGATGTTTTTCTTTTCCTCCTCCTGGGACACAGAATTGTGATGTTTGTCGCATTTCAATGATGTAAAGGTCGGATAAATGCGGCCTGGCCATTCAGACTGAAGTCACTTAGCAAAATATCAGATATGTATTGGATTTAGGATCACATATGAAAGTGACCTGGGTCAGATTTGAAAAAAAATTGCTGTTCAAACCGTCTTTTACAGATTGGATACAGGTCACATATGGATAAAAAAATTGATTTGGGCCACATTTGCCTGCAGTCTGAACGCAGTCTTAGGTTCAAATAAAGTGACAGAATGATAAAAGATAGAAGCACAGTTTTCACCACTGTACACAGCTCTAAATAAATGAAAAGAATGGATTTGACGTTGAAATTGCACAATTTCTTGTATATGATGAGATGGATTATGAGGCTTTTGAACATACAAAGTTTATTACGAGATGTTAATATCTTTCCCAAGTTTATTGATCCACATTCCAGATTTAACAGTATCAGTTCTGACCTGTTTGGATGACTCTAAATAGATTATTAGTGTTGCTATTGACAACACAAACCTTATAGAAAACAGAGGTGGTTTGTAGTTTTGCTGTGGCTGTGTTTAAGTGTCTAAAAACAGAACTAAGCTAGCAGAGCTATAATGTAAACTATCAGCTGATGCAGCACATAAAGATTATAAGACACAGTTTTATTGTTTTGGTGAGGGATACAGACTGTGGATACATAGTGTTGATTCACTGGTGGTTTTGATTTGAGGAGCATTACAACTAGCTTCAATTTTAATGGAAAATGAGAACATCATGAGAAAAAGGAATCTCTTGGCGTTCCTGCTGATACATATCATACAAGGCAAAATCCATTGGTGGAAAGTATGCAAGGTGAAACAAACAATGAAGAAGTAAAGGCCCCTGTTTCTGCCATTAAACCTCTATTTTTAGTACTTTAATTTTTATTTATATTTTCAACAATAACAACAACACTGTTTGGGAGTCACATAGTCCATCCTTTCTTTGCTTCTTCAGTTATTCGTTTTTTTGCTTTGTTTCCGTCGCTGTTTGGGTTCTCAATAAAGTCCATCTTTTCCATTTTTTTAAAACCATGCCTCTTGCAATAAACCTTCTCTTTATGTGTGTTTAAAATACTGGTGTTGAAATTGTTGCTGTCACAGAATTCATTTTAATGCCAGATAAACAGAAACATAAAGATATTGCATTTAAACAAATCGATTTTATATACTTTCATTAACAGTAATAAAAAAAAATAAAAAATTCTAAAACTAAATGAAAATCTTCAAGGAAAAAAAAAATCCACAAACTAAAGTAAAGTAGAACAGAAGATGAATTCTATTTCATTTTCCTGAGTGTCGATGGTTCATACTGAAGAAGAGTGAGTGGCCTTGCACATACTGGACCTTTAGTAAAAAAAATGTTTTTTATAAAGCATATTTAGTGCTAGGCATTCTGTCTTTCTGCCTTTATAAATCAGTGGTTTCTTTTTAACATCTGAAAAATGAGTAAAATGGAAACAGAACAAAAACCAACCAATTCTTCAAAGTAAGAATAAAAATAAACCTGCCTATATATACACACAACTAACTAAAAACTAAGCAGAAAGCAAAAACTTCACTAAAAGACCCAAAATAAAAATACAAATAATTATGAAATTACTATAACTTCCTTAGATTTATAGTAAAAACTAATATCAAGGTTGTATGAGCTTACGTAATATTGATATTCCAAGGTCTCAACAGCAGGGGGCAGTCATGTTACCCGAACACACTTAGAACTACCAAAACTCCTATCAACCCTATGTATCACTCACTGAAAAAAGTATAGGGCCTTGCCGTTTACACACATCTGTATTAATATCCTCACATATTCTTTTCAAAACAAAGACCTCAAAGGCTGTCAAAATGCCTGGCTATGTCTAATGTTTTTCAAGTGTTAGCTTAGCTTTAACCCTTTAACTTCCCCACCAAAAAAATCCTCATCAATTTTTTTTTTTTGTTGCATTTTTTTTAATTCCCTTGGGTGAATAATTGATAGATTTTTTCCCCATACTTACTAATATCAAATCAAAAATTCAAAAATTACTTACTAAGTAAATTCTTTCAACATATTCATGATGTCTACCACTAAATGTTTAGCAATAGATGAAGAGAGGTTTTGATTTTATAAAAAATGATCCATTATGTTATATTGGCTAATTATTTCTACTCTTACCATAAAGACACAAATCAACCATTTGTTTAAACTTTTTTTTTTTTTTTTTTTTTTAAATATTTTATATTTAATCAAAGTTTTTTGTGGTATCAATAATATAATTATATTCAGGAAGGTCTCTTATACTATGATATGTCCATAAAGTATTCATCTTTAATATTTTACCTAAAAGTCAAAATGTCTTTAATGGTTTTGTCTTTCTGACTTACTGCTTGGAGGGGAGATGAAGTCACATACCACTGACAATCACAGTGACACCTGAAGGATTTTCTGAGTATTACACACACCATCCAAGGGGTAGAGTTTGCTTAATTAGGTTACAATAAGTTATGTATTCCACACTGAAATATAGTGACTCAAAATGTGCTAAACCGTATGGTCGAGCAAACAGTTCAAGGGTTAAATATATAAGTCATCTTTGTTTTCCGTATGATTTGTGCTGTAAATAACTGTGTTAAAGATTTGTTGGGAATCATCCAAACAAGGTTAGAACTGTCACAGTTTTAGTCTGAACTCAACAAATATAAGCCTCATATTCAAATTCACTTATGTAGAGCAAAGGCTGCAGTTTCCAAAAGGAGAAAGCAGCAATAGTGCTTCTTGCTTGTATCCTTTTGCCACGTTCTTTGATTCTAAAAATTGTTTCTTAACGGTTCTCTTCTCATGTTGTCACTCCCTGGCACTTTGGTCAAAAACCCCATAGTTTTCCTCACCATGGGAGACCGGCAAAGTGACTCGCTACTGATTCTAGTGGTCACACAAAACCCCAGGACTGTCAGTTTGAATACATTCAGCGCATAACTTAAAAATTCAACTTCAGAACTCTTTAATCTCAGCACTCCAATGATATTTATAAGTGATTATTCAATTTTTGAAATACTAAATATAGCCCCTTTACACAGTTTTAAATGAAAGTTTCTAATTTGAAGGAGTTACTGATTATTCTGATGTCAAGGGTGAGATGAGGAAGACAAACAGAACTGAACATTCCCTTAAAGGAGTGATATTTTACTTTTTGAAATGGAATTATACATTTTTATACATTTTCCTGTGGTCTACATAAACTATAATTGCTATGCCTGGGTGTGAATTCGTCATTAATTCAACTCCACAGGTCCATCTTTAACCATATTTCTGAGTAATGACAGAGAAAGGTTGTTTTTGAGCACTGGCCCTTTAAATGCAAATGACCTACTTCACGCCCCACCCCCTCCAGGTTGTTGACCGTGCTGCTCTGTCCCGTTCAGCCACTTGTGTTTGTTAATACAACCAACAATTAAACATTTTAGGTAATCGACTCAAAAAAGTTAGGTCATATTTTCAGTTTGGACAACAACTGCTGCTGCCGACAAACATTTATGTCGTACTCGGAGAAATGTCCTTCGGAAGTCTTGACCTTATAAGTGCAAATGTCATGATGTTACTAGTTATAGGCCCAACAAATTAAGAGGGAATGAAAACGAGTTGTAAAAATCCACTCGATTTTTGCCAAAATGAATATAAAGGTAGCTCTGCAGCACCTGGAGGATTCACATTCAAACTGTATGAACTATTAGGGTCCAAATACACAAATGAATGTGCCTAATAAAAGTGGGTTTAGCAAAATATGACCCCTTTAACACTTTTTTTCACTTCCATAGTCTGACAGCAGAGGAGGCAAAATGGAGTTGTGGTTCACAGCTGGGACAGAAACACTGTCTAAACCCGTGCTGTTAAATCCCTCATCCTCTACTACTGACGACTACAACGCAGACCTCCCAAATGAGGAGATTCCTTCTAAACCCCCTCCGGATATGTGTCAAAGTGAGGATGAGGAAGACATAGGCTCTGAAGGTAAACCCACTGATGATAAAGATTTAGCTGCTCTTGGTGTTCGAAGTGCTGCCACTAATATTGGTGACAACGTGCTGAGTGACTTCAGTGACAGTAAGGTGGAGGCCAAGGTACACTTACAGCCATCAAATGTGCAAGATTCCTCACCTTCTAGCTCCAAAGAACACTTTCCTCTGCTTTCTATGACTAAAGCTGACATACGCCCATTTTCCATGGAGGCCTCAGCCTCAGGGATGTTGCCCGGCCAGTGGGAGGCTTCCCTTTCATTCCCATCACATGCTATCCCCACCACCACTTTGGCAACCGGTGCAACTGCCCCTGCTCAGGCTCCTGTCCAAGGCAAAGCAGAAGCACCTCAGGCAAAGTGTAAAGCCGACACACCAGCAGCAGCCCCACAGCAGCGCAAGGCTTATGACCTATGGGTTGACTTTCCAGCTCTACAGCTCAAGAAGAAACCTTCAGTACTGGAAGAAACGCATAATGTAAATCCCAAGGCTGGAGATATAGAGGGAAAAAGATTTACCCAGCCACTGTTTCACTGCAAAGAGAGTGGAGTTGTGCATCAGAGAGGGATAGAAAATGTGCCCCATGAGGACCCCTCCATCTGCGCAAGAGATCAGAAATCTGTGCTGGACCCTCAAACATTTGGCTCGGCTAGCCATCTCATCTCTGCTACCATCAGCTGTGAACCACCGAAGGCCAACAACAAGCCGCCTCCTAGAGGTAATAAATCTGCTATGTGTAGTTCTTCCCTTTATATGCTTCTCCCTCTAAATATTATGACTATCATTGCTATAACGCTATGTCGGTTTGGAGTTTTATGCCTCTTCGAGAGTACAAATACAAAGATTTACACAAACACAAACATCCCTGCCTGAGAATATATTATTGATATTGATGACACTGCCCTACTCAGCTAATTAAAGTCAGGAGGGAGGCTGCAGCACCTGTCCCAAGCACAAACACTGGGGCTGAGAACCTGCTGAGTGGAAATGGTACACAGTTTTTTTGCCCTTTTCTCTCAGCTATTTTCTGATTGGTGAATGAGAGCATTCTACGGTCTATTGTTTTCAACACGGTGCTGCATCGATGTCCTGCATCACCCTGTTGGGGTTTATTTTGCTACAGTGACTCTACATAATCCCATAATTATTACACAGCTTTGTTGAACACTCAGTTCTTTTTTGGTGAATGACAGCATTCATCTGTTATTTCTAGGTATCACCATTTTGTGCTCTATTCAGTTCCAGTGGTTGAATCTAACATACTATTTTGGATGTCTTTCTCACTAAAGATGCAACATTCCATTCTTTAGACCTGTCAGGGGCTTGGGATCTTCAAAGCCAGACCAGAGGCTCTTCAGTTTGAACAGAGTCCTTTGGGATAAGTGGCTCAGATCCCTGTATCAAAAAATATTTTGTGAGAACTGTTGGTTCCATAACAGTCAGACAACAACTGTGATGTTTGTTAACGTCCCGCGCATAGACTCACAGCTTATGAAACCACCTTATAAGGTCTAATATTGATAAAATTATGGTTTTGTGAAACAAGTGACAATTTTAGGCATTACAAATGAGGTCCATGTACATCAGCTCTGTAGTCTGTCATGTATCCAAACCATCAACCAAGCTCACACTCTGCTGTGTCACAACATATTCAGTGATGTATGGGAACTGATGCTGGCTGACAGTGATACATGTGATACAAGCTATGGCTAATTAGCAGAAGGTTAGCTTTTACATTTTCATCAACAGTCAAACAAGCCAGACGGAAATCTTCCACCTTTAGTACAACGTTTGCTATTTTTATAGGAGACACAATTCTTTTTAAATCAGTATGATCTCTTTTGAGTCAGTATATCTGTCAAATCTATATTATTGTTATTATCTATATTATTAAAAGCAAGGTGGCTTCTGTGTGCATGTGTGTATATGTGTCTGGGAATTTGCAAAAAATCCATACAGAGCTGACTGCTGCATTTTATCATACTTACGTATTTTTGGTCAAAGAACTGAAAACCAGCAAGTTGGTAGGACCAATATTTCAGGAGATATTATAATTTTGGAATACAATAGTCTTTTAATCATGTTGCTATACCCAGAACTCTTTGGCAGTGACTGCTGGACAGTTCTGTACAGCATGTGTGAATACACAACAGCATAAAAACTACCACAGCCACAGTTGTAAAAAAAAAAAAAAAATTGGACCATCAAAAGTCATCAGAAACAATGATAATGGAATCAAGTATTGTGTGTATTATCTAAAACAGAAAAGAAAACATGGAATGTCTAAAAGCACTGTTTTTGTCAGTACAGTGATATAAATATTGATGTAAGAACTCAGGTGATTTTGGTTATTATCAAGAAAACCATGGAAAATGGATAGATATTAAATTAAACTCTTATGAGCTATTTTTGTTGATATCATTTTATTTGTCCAAACAAATGTACCTTTAGTTGTACCAGGGGTTGAAATGAACAAGAAATTGAAGAAAACATAGGGTGGTCTAATATTTGTTTTTCCACAACTGTTGATCCTCACGTGTTAGTTATTGATATCTCTGCACAATTCAAAAAAGTACAGTTCAAGATCTCTGCATCACCTTTTCAAAGTTTATTTTGCAATAATGACTGACTTGTTTTATATTCTCACAGAAGCCCTTGTTTATGCACTCAAGCAATGTGGCAAAGCTTCAGTACTTTTTTCGTGATTTCACTTCAGTCCTATTTCTTGATCACATTGGTTGTACTGATAGCTTAAGAGCCAAATCAAACAACCTTATCAATCAGGGGCAGCACTCTGTGCCACTGGTAATCCCTAACAAGTCCACCCACTCACCCACACACTCACACAAACTCACACAACTGTGTGTAGGTGACTTTGCATCTCTGTGGCAGTGAAGTACTTGGATGACTCAGTGGGAAAATGTTTTCGTAATGATGGCGTTATTGTGCAGTGGCAAAGTGAATTACAGTAATCTTTCCTTATTGGCTGTTGCTTCAGAGCCGAAAAGTGGACACAGATATGAGTTCAGTCGACAAAAACTCAACTGCACCGTGTTATATTTAAAGGGGAGCATGGGCTCTGCTGCACATGTAGTACCTGGTAACACTTTATATGAAGGGTTCAGTGGTTAAGTAATTCATGACTCATAATGATTTAATGTATAACTTAACACAAGATCTATAATGAATTCCTGTTGCTCACTTTGAACTAATGCAATGTGAATACTGCACATGATGTAAAATTAGCAAGATTCATTTCAGAACCATTCATTTTGCTTATCTGTAGGAAGAAGAAGTGCTATATTTGCTTTAATTGTACAAGATTGTATGAAACATTTACATTTCACTACATGGAGCCATTGTCTGAAGAGACATCACAGACACATGACAACCTGTCTGTCGTGGCTTTGCTCTAATTTCAGTGCAATAGGTAGAAAATTCACTGTCATGGCTATAAATTAAATAATGCCTTCAGTTTCAGCATGGAAACTTGAAAGCTTGGCTAGGGTTTCAAGTGCAAAGAGTTGCTTAAACAGTCAAAAATTTTGTTTTCTTACAATTTAAGCTTAGAGTTAAGACTTGAACTCTGTAAAGATAGTCCTTGAGGGAGTTCATGAGGTGAGAAACTGTTCAGAGGAGGGACTTTTAGAAGCTGAAGAATTTCAATGAAGTACAAAATAAGAAAAAGATAGATGGTATCCTCCAAACTCTGAATGTCAGTGAGTTAGTGAAACATTTCAGATTACATTTTTCAGGAATGATGTTTGTGGTTGACTACCAGAAACGGGTGGAAATTAACACATTTTTCCTCCTGTTTATGTCAAATACCTCCAGTACTAAAATAACCAACATGGTAATTTTTGGAATAACTGTCAACGTGTATTGGCTACAAGGCAAGAAGACTTGTGCTTTCAAACATTTTGTAAATATGGCATGTGGTATATTCAGCAAACATTCTCACAACAGAAGATAGATTTCAGAATTACCTTCAGTCACCAACAGCATCTGCTTTTATCACATTTTTCAGAGTATGCCATACACCATGCCTCTATAATGAAAACATGAAAATTGCCTCTCTTGTCCTGGTGCAGTTTGCTTTGCCAACTTTCCTAAAATGCTCCTAAGTTAGGACTCCTAACTCAGGAGTAAAATGTTTGTGAATAAATTAGGCCTTTATGATAATTTTTCCTCTCCACACTGGCCATGTAGAAATAGCTAATAAAACTAAGAGGTGAAGGGAAATACTGCTGCCGTAGCTTCTAACTGAAGTATGCCATATCAATTTATGTATGAACTGTGTGAATTCACATTCACATACAGCGCCTTGATAGCAAGCACCGAAAATTCATGATGCATGTTGCATTAATTCATGCATTCAATCATAGTCAGTTGTGCATTAGTTAAAATCTAATAAAAATACTTATTCCAAGTTATTACCCCGTGCTGCTTTCACACATTACATTTGAGTCATGTCTTGTGATACCCTTTGGTCTTTAAACTATTCATGACCATGAATTCCTCTCTAATGAAGACATTTTTTATATGGGGAAATCTATGTAAATAATAAAAAGATACTGTTCAGCTATACTCTGAAATCCCCTCCACTTCTTAGTGAGGACATGGCTTTAGCCGAAGGCAGTGTTGCTCTGCTCAATAAATGTGCATACGTGATACATACTGTTGGCAGTGGTTCAGCGGTGTGCAGTCAGCACTGATATGATAGAATCCACTCTGATAGCATGGCCCTGTTGATTCAATAACACTTTGCTAATTCCCTGAGGGACTGGGTGTATGTGTGTGTGTGTGTGTGTGTGTGTGTGGGGAGGGGGGTTGCTGAAAATTTCTATGCAGCTTTAAAGAGCACAGTTCCTCTTAGCTTAACCTCAGCATCACACAACATGACATAAACAGACAAGATGATGTGCATGTGATATGAGAAGAGGGTTAACCTTTGCCCTGTTTGCTGTGTGTGTTGCAGTTGCAGGTACAGATGGTGGGGGAATTAATGCCAGAACCTGGGCCAGCGTTGTCAAGGCGGGCATGAACCAAGCAGCTGCCCCTCAGGAGAAAGCCAGACCTTGTACTGTTCAGCAGACAGTTACTATTAACAGAGCCAATGGTAAGTTTATAGCTTGGCATCTTGGCATCTTTATTGAATGTATGTGTGTGTGTTGGAAGTTGAGCGTGTAGAGGGGTGGGTGTTATGTTTCACGGTGGGCCACATGAAGAATTCATCATGATCATCACTGCTTGAGCGCATTTATTTTGCAACGCTCGCTAAGCTGAAGGCTACAGCATGTCCTCCTACCCTTTATGCTCCAAAGGTCCCATGTGTGGCATTTTTAAACATCAGTATGCCACTGTCAAATTAATTGTGACATTTTGTTTTGTTTACAACATGCAAATCAGATATGAGGATGGCTGGTGGTCTCTGTCTCACACCATGTATGTGACAGCAATTAATCTATACTTTTTATCAAGCTCGGCCCTGAACACTGACAGATGATGATACACTTTGCTGAGGTCTTATACTGCCATAAACTGTAAATTGACATTTTAACAACTAGACAATGAAACTGGTCAGTTTTAAAAAGGAACCTAGCAGAAATGTGTTGAAAAGGTTAAGCTCCTCAATACCATCCTTTAAAATGTGTCTGCTATGAGTTTGTGCTCTAAAATATGAATAAACATTTACATCAAAATCAAAAATTAAGCTCAGACTGCAGGCAAATGCATCCCAAATCCAATGGTTTTGCCCACATGTGACCTGTATCTGATCTTTGAAAGACAGTTTGAAATAGGATTGCACAATATTGAAAAAAACTGACATTGCGATTTTTTTTTAACCACGCGATATATATTGCAATATGAAAAAATACTCAGGAGGATATATGGCTGTGTGGTGCCAATGTAAATGGTCAAACAATGAGTTTTGTTACCTCTTCCTGTGGCAATAGACACAGTCAACACAGAACACGTTTCATTTTCATCCTTTTGTAGCCAAAATAATTTAAAATAACTAATGTTGCTTTGTGGCAACATGATGATGCAGTGGATAGCACCCATGCAGCAACAAGGTTCAATTCCAACACCAATTGCCAGGGGTGGGACCTTTCTGTGTGGAGTTTACATGTTCTTCCCATGTCTGCGTGGGTTCTCTCCAGGTATTCTGCCTTCATCCCATCCATCCAAAGACATGCACTAATAGGTTAATTGGTTAATCTAAATTGTCCATTGGTGCATGTCATTGTTTGTCTCTATATGTCAGCCCTGCGATGAACTGGCGACATGTCCAGGGTGTACCCCGCCTTCACCCTTTAGTAGCTAAGATAGGCTCCCAGTGACCCCTGCAACACTAGTGAGGATAAAGTGGGTTCAGAAAATGAATTAATAAATGATGTTTTTTTGTTGTTTTTTTTGGCACCAAGTCTTCATTTTTGGTAATTTTCTCTTGCTCCTCACTCATTTTTTAAATGTTGTTACCAGTGACTCACTCCAATCTGATTAAGAATGATTGTGACTGGTGGATCTCTGTGCACAGTGTGTGTCCGGTACCCTTAAAATCAGATGAGAACATGTTGAGTTCATTTGCCTCCTACATTGCAGGATCTGCGATGTCACTGTTGTGCACATATACATTGTGGTGACGATATAATATATTGTGTAGCTCTTGTTTGAACAGAGCAAATCCAATTTTTCCAATGTGGTCCTAAATCTGATATGTATCCGATATTTTGTAATACGACATTAGCCTGAATGGCCACGTCACATTTATCCAACTTTTACGTTATTGAAATGCGACAAACATCAAAAATTTGCATCCCAGGTGTGTTACTTCCTTCAGTGTATGCCTGTATGGTCATGTATTATGTCAGGACCTCTTTTGTACATGCGGGTCACTTCAGGGTCCCATTCAATTCATGCTCAAAATTGATCAAATTTAAGTCACATTTAATATCTAATATGAACAAGCACACAAAAAAAATTAGGTTTCACCAAAAATTCCGACTTGTGCATTAACCCTAGAACACTATCGCTAAAATTAGTCCCATTGGCTTAACATGAAAATTGGGTGAAAATCACCCGGCGATAGTGTTCTAGGGTTAAGACCTGCTGTCTAAACGTAGCTCAATTCCTTCAGCAGGTTACTGACAATATAATTTATAAAGACTCAAATTGTTCTCTTTACCAAAATAAGTGGAAAACTGAATGTCACACATACAATCGTGGAAAAAAAAAATATTAGTCCACCCTGTTTTCTTCAGTTTCTTGTTCATTTTAATTCCTGGTACAATTAAAAATACATTTGTTTGGACAAACATAATAATAACAACTAAAATAGCTCATAAGAGTTAAATTCAAGAGCTGATATCTATTCATTTTTAATGGTTTTCTTGATAACCAAAATCTCTTCTCACATCAATAGCTATGACATTGCACTGACAAAAACAATGTTTTTAGGCATTCCATGTTTTCTTTTCTCTCTGTTTTAGTCACAAGAGTTAGTACTTGATTCCATAATTTTTTGATGACTTTTGATGTTCTAATAATCCTTTCTGTGACTGTATAACTCCCTGATCCAGGTAGGTTGGCTGCTACTGTGCTGGATTTGTTATTGTTAATAGTCTAAATTGGGAAATAT
>JAPTGZ010000003.1:18049406-18060573 GCA_029814645.1 Fowleria isostigma
GTTCATCACAGGGCTGACATATAGAGACAAACAACCACTCTCACATTCACACCTATGGACAATTTAGATTAATCAATGAACCTGTCACTGCATGTCTTTGGATGGTGGGAGGAAACCGGAGTACCCGGAGAAAATGGTTAAATTCTTACTCTGACATTGACACATTAGCACTATTGCTTTAAAAAAATCATTAAAAAACATTGAAAACAAATCTCCTCTATACTCATCTTGAGTTTCTAAGTATGTAAATATTGTTAATGTCCAAGATCAATGTGCTTGGAACTCCCACTTTCACAAAAGTTCACATTAAAACTTTGTTTCCATTTCACTTTTGTAAAAGTTGTGTGTGCGTGTGTGTATATATATATATATATATATACATATATAATCATATGTCAACTGTGCTAGTGTTTGCAAAATAAGTCAGATTCAGGACTTTCTCTGTTTTCACTCAACACTTCTTATAAAGTGTGTTCCAGTCCCAAATGACATTTCAGTTTATTTCAGTGCCTTCTTAATGACAAACCTTGTAAATTGTTATTCAGCATCACTTTTGTTCATGCTTCATGCCTTTCAGCCAATGTTTATAGTAAGTGGTCGTCCAACATCAGATAGTGTTAAAAACAATACAAAAGCATTAAAATAATTTCTATTTAACCACACACTTTGTGACCTACCGTTGAGAAAGTCCAGCCTAGATTACGATTGGTCTGCCCCTTAAATTATTACTTTTGGTTACCACTGAGAAACACTCTCCCTTGTGAGAAAACCCTGAAATTGTCTTACCCTTCACAGCCATCACTCTGCACAGCTAAAGTCAAAGATTACAGAGAAAAAAACATTGAAGTGCAAGAGGAATTTGAGCCAAAACACAATCTTCTCTTCAAAAGCAGAGTAATTTTACACCAAAATCTAAAAAAATAGGAATTGAGATGTGAAGTCCAGTCTCTACTGACATCGTCCTGGTTATTTGTGCATCCCTGAACTGAAATAGGCTTCTGCTGTGTATTGAGGCAAAGCAAAGTGCATCCTTCAATTTCCAATTACAGTGACATTATATATACATATCCACATGGCAACATACATGGCAACATTTCATCCTGTGGAGTAGTGACTCGGCATTGGTGTGAAACACTTTGTGTGCTTTGTGTGGCTAAGCTTCATTAAATGTAAGTCTTTGAAGCTTTTGATGTTATCTGAGAGATACAACACATGGCAGTCGGCTAACACAAACATTGATCCATTGTGTGAAGAACAAAGATCTATTGTGTTTAGTTTTCCTTTTCATATGTTTTCTAATATCATTTTACCTGGGAAGTAAAATGATAGCTGTGTCCTCCTGTCAGCACCTGGTAAAGACATGTTTCTGTGGAAAAAGTCCAGTGATAACCAGCAGAACAAAATATCTGCCACTTTCTGATTGACCTTATTGTGCCAATTAGTTTGTCAACCAATCTCCATAGCAAAATCTGTACTTTCAGAGTCAAGTGCCTGACAAATTGCCTGGCATATTGGCAATATCCATTTCATTACAGTGACAATCATATTTGAATACCAACAAGGGCTGCTGTTGTCTCACAACTTGGGGTGCCAGCATGGCAGGTGTTCAGGTTGATAATATTGGCCCAGGTGTAGCTGATTTGGAGAACAACGAGGGATTGAAGCAGTTTTCACAGCTTTTTCAACAGTTTCTCAAGGCTGAATTGCTCCTGTACAAAAGGATAATGGCAGCCTTTGTCTCTCACAAAAGTTTACTTAAGTAATATTAACAATGAATAAAACAAATAATATAAGTGAGTAATTTCTTTGGAACGTGGAGCTGGGACATGGAACATGTACCTAATAGTCCACTGATAACAGTATTTGAAAGCTAGGACTTACCCTCAGTAGTCCTTTGAGATGAAATTACCTCATGTAATCACCTCTGACATAATCTGGCAATCTGGAAATTAGATTATTCAATGAGAAAATTAGTCATACTTAGACGTACTTTTTTAAGCACAGCTTTCTTGCTGTGTTTTAGTATATTGTTGACATGGAATTTTAGGGTATGTACTAACAATTCTTTCAGAACAGTCCTTCCAGGGGGAGGATGTTTAGAAAGTCTTGTGGTGCTGTGGTGTTAATGGGGTAAGGGGTTGACTCAATTTATTATCAACATGGGGAAATTTGGTCTCTGTATTATACGTGTACTAATATACAGTCACAGAAAAAAATATTAGATCATCAAAAGTCATCAAAAACAATGATTATGCAATCAAGTACTAACTCCTGTATGTATCATGTAACTAAAACAGACAGAAAAGAAAACATGGAATAATGAAAAGCACTGTTTTTGTCAGTACAATGCCATAGATATTAATGTAAGAACTTATGTGATTTTGGTTATTATCAAGAAAACCACTGAAAATGGATAGATATTAGCTCTGAAATTAAAAATATTTTTGTAGTTATCATTATATTTGTCCAAGGAAATCTATCTTTAGTTGCACCAGGCATTAAAATTAACAAGAGATTGAAGCAAACATAGGGTGGTCCAATATTTTTTTCTTGGACAGTACACAGTGCCTAGCATTAGCATTAGCATTAGCATTAGCACATGTTAGGAAGGTGCTCAGGCACCAACTCCGGATCTATCAGCATGGCAGTCAGTAGTGCAATGAAATAATCAACTCAAAAAATGATACAAAATTTGATACAGGGCTCACAATATGAAACAAAAACTAATGAAAATCACCCGATGAAGACAATGAATTTGGTGAAAAACAATTTGACTGCAAAAGTTGGACAGTGCGACTATATGGATGTTTTGCTCTGCGTATTATAACAGATGAAAACTATTTTATTTACCAAACTACAGTTGTTCTTTTATTATTTCTCAAATAGAAAAGATAATGTCATGAAAATGTCTGTCTGTAGGCAGTGGGAGGAGCTTCTGTTTGTGGTGCTGGTACAGGTACACTGTGCACACCCACCAGTGTGTCCAAGTATTGAGTTTGTTAAGTGTCTTTTTTTCAAGGATTTTTATATTTTTAAACAAAAATACAGTCAGCCCATCATTATATGGAGGAGCTACAGAATCTTTTTTTTTTTTGTCTTTTGGCTCCTGAAACTGATAATAGCTTTTTTTTTTTTTTTTCAGGCTACTGATTGGACAACATTGCTATAGTGTTTGTGTTATTTTGCTGCCTCTTCGTTTGGCATGCTCTTGACAGTGCCTCAGCTGTGTGTTTGCAATTTAATGTGTATCCTAAAGTGATACTAAACACCAAAACACATTTTTTTTCAGCCATCCACAGAAACATATGCTTCAGTTGTGGTGAAAAACATCCATGATGCTGATAATACATAAACGAATGAACAAGTATGCTAACAAAAAATTTTTACTGGTGAGAACGGCTCAGGCTTTTCTTTGTTCATAAACTTTTTAAGCCTTCTCATGTTAATGATGCACAGTTGTATATTTAGTAAAACTCTACCTTATAAAATGTGTCTTGAAAAAATCTATGTTACTACTCAGAGGTGGTCAGCCCACCTGTTCTTCAGTAATGTGCCAAACCACATTAATTTTGGGATTAATTTTTTTATTATTTGGTCCAGAACTGTTGGACTCACAAAGACGTTATTGTTTTTGTCAGTTTGAATGTAAAATAACATATTAAAACACCATGGCGACGCAGTGACACAAGTTACAGAATTGCTTTTTTTTGTTGTTAAACTCTTTAGGACATCACTTTGCTATGGGAAGAGACTATAGAAGGTCATGGAAAGGTGGTGAAAAAAATTCTAAATATAGCACACTTATATAAACATTGCTTTTTGGCTGCTTTTTCTCAGGTAGTAGCTCAAACTAACCCTTTCGGAGTCTTGTATCGTTCTGTCGTACAAATGTTTTTGAACTACTCCTGTCTCATATCCACACTTACACATTCAGACACTGGTCATCCACACTATCAGCCTGTTTCTCACTTTTCATCAGTTTTTAGTTTCAGACGGTGGGTCAAGTTAAGAGTAAAAGCTATGCTGTGTTCGATGTGTGATACTTAGTGACATCTCGTGAAGAAGTGCAATATTTGTCGCCTCATTCTCATCTCCAGTGGCCAATATGCCAGTGAAATTCACTTGTTGCAGGCAGTGTTTCTGGCTTTTTTTTCAGTTGATTAAAGGAAACACTTATTGTGGCCCATAGTCAAATGCAAGTCAGTGGTGGTAATATACATCGGAAGAAAAAAAAAAGTATAAACATATAAATATGTACATGTGTTAAATATAGAGACAATTTCTAATTTATAAATCCCTTTGTGTATGCTAAATTAATAGATTTACATTTTCTCCTCCCAGCACATGCACAATTGTGTGTAAATGCCCATATTGCAAATTCATTATGCATTGTAGACGCACTATTTTGCATCTTTGAACTATGCAACCCTTTGTGCGCACTGTTGGTAAATCAGTTTGTACATTTTTTGTGTGTGCAATGAGGTAAGACATGTTTTTATACCCACAAACCTTTAGTAGATCTGGCCCTACATGTTAATTTTCTTTTTAACCAAGTTAGCTACACATTTGGATGTTACAAGTTTCCAGAATGGACAGAAACGTGGTGGTTGCAATACAAAATTCGATGATGCAACTCTGATGAATGCCTCTGTGATGGATAGGTGGAAAACAAGTTGTCCAAAAAATACTTGGAATCACTGAATCCATGAAAGAACACACACACAAATAAATCAATATATATATATATTTATATTTTTGGCAGATTAGATACTTCACAGTGGGTGGAAGATCTTTGTGCACATCCAGAAAGTTCTGCTCTGATTAAATGCTTCAGGGCATCAAGTTTCATGCCAACAGTTGGACTTCAGTCAAGAAATATTATCAATATAACCACAGGTCCTTACTAGAGCTAGCCTTCAAAGTGTTACTAAATCCTTTTATCTAAAAAATAAATGATACTGATATCAACTTTTCAAACTGCTCCTCTGAAGGATATGTTATATTGCCATCCCAAAAAAAAAAAAAAAAAAAAAGTTCAGTTAAACAAAACCTACCTTTAAGCAGTTCAGGAAAAATACAAGTCCCATACAGTAATTGACCTTCCATTACTATTTAGAATTACACACCAGTCTAATGTCTACACCATATGACACAGATGTTAAATGATAGTAATCGCATGTTCGTAGTAATGTAACACGTTTGAGTGTGAGAGCATAGAGGACAGTAAAATTGGTGGCTTGTGAAAGATGTTAAAAGCTCCAGCTCTGGTAATTTTACCCACTTTTCTGTCTGAAGGGGCTGGGAGCTTTGCCTGAACTTAAATGCTTAGTAATTTTTTCTGGGTCAGCAGCTGGCCTGTATGTTATAGCTCCTGCTGTGGCAATTTCTCATTGCTGTAACGTTGCATGATTGCTTTTTTGTCCATTCATTTGTAACTTACAAGGAATATGCCAGCATGTACAAGATTAATTTGAAGTTGGTTTCCTAATAAGCCATGGTGTTTGGCAACATCATGAAATATTCAAGTTTTTCTTTTTTTTTTTTTTTTTTTTAATGGTTACTTGGGCTGAGTAAATTGCTTTCTTTATCTAAAGCTATAACAAAAAAGCTCGATGCTTTAATGTGTTGGTTAAATAAAATGCATACGCTGAATGGATTATCTTTCTCCTTTGGATTCTTGCCATTTGAGTTTCTAACTGACTGACATTATGATGTAGAGGGTAATTTGTCAAAGAATTCACAGTTAATGAGCAACTAGAAGCTTGTGGGTGATTGTCACAATATGTTTCATCACTTCAATTAGCTGTCAATGTATAAAAAAAAAAACAAAAAAAAAACTTTGGATGAAAACTGTACAGTAGATTACCTGTTTAGTTGTCAATGACTACTGCTACTGTCTTTGATCAGAGGC
Source organism: Fowleria isostigma (assembly GCA_029814645.1). Taxonomy (NCBI): domain Eukaryota; kingdom Metazoa; phylum Chordata; class Actinopteri; order Kurtiformes; family Apogonidae; genus Fowleria; species Fowleria isostigma. Next base: position 18,055,318 of record JAPTGZ010000003.1, read on the forward strand.
GTGGTTGAGTCATGATGAACTGAGTTGTTCCTTAGAGAAAACGAGTTGGATGAGATGAAGCAGGATGGATTTAAAGCCTTGAAAGAACAACAGATGAGATTTACACTGACAATGTTTGAAATTCAGTTGTCATTTAAAGCTCTACACAGAAAAAAGACCAAAACAAAACTGAATGTCAATTTAACTCTGAGAAAGTTGAATTTAACCGTGTTTCAAATAATATTTGGTCCCACTCAAAACCAGAGTAAAATTTACTCTGTGGCCAGTCTCAAATTTTCAGACTTAATTCTGGTCTAGTCAGTGTCAAAATTAACTATAACTGTTGAGAGTAATATGATTACACTTTATAGAGCTATTTTACTCCAAATGTCGTTCAAAAAGGACTCTGTAATGTGTTAATATTGGTTTCTCTGCAGTGTTATTTTATTCATCAGTTTATCCTCCCAAGAACAAGACTCTGTGTCCGAGGATCGGGTCGTCGAGTCCCCTGCCTTCGACTGTCACCCAATCCACATTGCATCCGGCCCCTATGAATCCCTTGGCGGGTGGTGAGTCCACTGGAGGGCGGGCCCACATCACCCCTTCGGGCTGAGCCCAGCTGGGCCCCGTGGGCAGAGACCCGGCCACCAGGTGCTTGCATATGAGTCCAACCCCAGGCCTGCCTCCAGGGTGGGGCCCCGGCTGCACCCAGGCGACGTCACGGTCCTTGTTCTTGTCATAGGTGCTTTTGAACTGCTCTTTGTCAGTTGGTCCCTCCACATTGTGAGGGGCCAACTGAGGTGGCTGGGGCATCTGTTTCGGATGCCTCCTAGACGCTTCCCTGGGGAGGTGTTCTGGGCATGTCCCCTTGGGAGGAGACCTGGAGGAAGTGTCTGGGGAGAGCGAAGTCTGGGCATCCCTGCTTAGACTGTTGCCCCTGTGACCCGGCCCCGGATAAGTGGAAGAAAATGACATGACATGACATACGAGTTTATCCTCTCTAATATTGAAACTATGTAGAATTGCAGGGGTTCCCAAGGTGTTGGTCGGGAGATGATTTTCAGAAATTTCCTGAAGCAGGTCTTGGAATAGTAATGATACATTAAGTGTATCATTATTACACTTATGATTTGAAGGGAGAAATTTTGCTCTATGGGTTAAATCCCCCCAGGAAATGCTTTTACTTTGAAAGAGCAAAGCACTTGCATCCCTGCACTTGCAATACCATGACAGTTTCACAGCGACAATCAGATAAGACATTGTTCTGCATATAGGTTTGACTAATGGAGTCACACAAATGAAAAATAAACATAAAAAGGCTAATAAATAGGGATGTAAGGATACATTCACTCCACGATATGATTCAAATGCTGATTTTGGGTCCACGATACAGATCTGAATTGATTTCTTTCCTTCCAGACTGCTTGTTCCAACCATTAGCTAATGATGATTAGCTTATGTGAGGGTAGCTCCAGTAGCTTCTGTCACAACAATGTCCCCGTTCCATGTGTTATCCATCACAACAGCTATCTCATGGTTAGTCTTTTTAAGCTCCCATTCTGCGTTATCAGACTTCAGAACCTCTGCGATGTCTTCTCCAGTGTGTGTTTTAAAGAGAGGATGAAAACTTGCTATGCATGACGGACCCATCGTACCCACAATGCTTTGCGGAAGCATCTTTATGCACCGGGATGCGTCCCACAGAAATGAATAGGGTGGTGCGGTGCGGAGTCCGCAACACTTGCTAGTGGATCACTGGCAGGAATCAGTGATTTGGACACGCCGCTTACCCACGATGCTTTGCAGAAGCGTCAGGATGCATCCCATAGAAATTAATAGGAGTGGAGCGGAGTTTGCGATGTTTGGACATGCCGCTACCCACAATGCTTTGCAGAAGTGTCAGGACGCGTCCTATAGAAATGAATAAGGGTGGTGCAGTGCAGTGCTGTGCGGAGTTTGCAATGCTTGTGGTGTCAAAACAAGTGGCAGTAATAAGAGACAGTGCCTCCAGTGGTTGGAGTAGCACATTGATCCCCCTTTTTAATGTATCAATTTTTAACCGATTAAGGATGTATCCTTACATCCCTACCAATAAATGTTGTAAAACAGACACATTAACCTAAATAAACATGAACTCCAATACAATGGACCAGATTTACTAAGATCCCAAATTCTGTGTACTAATTTGCCTGTGCAATGTCTAATTTTGCATGTGGGGTTGAATCGTGGTTTGCGGGTGATTTATCAAGATTTCCTGCACTGGTGGCCACAAGTACAAATGTTTTGGAGATCATTGTATTTAAATGAGGATTTTGCATGTGCTATCATAGGTAGTGTGTGGAGACTGGAAACATACGCCAGCATTAATGTCAACAGTCCGCTACAATGATCCAGACAAAAGGACATGTAAATTTGCCAGGATTTTTGTCATTACACATATGACAGGTAGGAGAGAGAGAGGCATGTCGCAGTACTTATTTAGAACTCTCTCCACTCTGATGATTGACCCCCCTGGTCTGACATATCTTTCCCTGTTTTACTACACACAAACCTTTAGTAAACCTGGCCAAATGAGCAAAATGTCTAGTACCCACAATGCAATGACTGGCACTACTCATCACTGTAGAGTTGAATTTTACACTGCACTTATGAAGAGCTTTACACTGACGTTCAACTCAAGTGATTGAGTGGGTTTACTCACCATAGAGTTAGAAGTACTCTGTGTAGGTTAAAGTAGCTTGACTCTAAAATGCTAACAGTGCATTTTTTACTGTGTAGATACACAAAATCTATACTGCCTTTCAACTTACTTGTGTGTAAATAAACAGAGTGTGTCCATCTGGGTGTCATGTCCTGAAAGCTTCATTACCAGCTAGTTGACAGTCTGGTCCATGTCACCTCTGCTGTCATCTGTGTAATACTACACACTACTGGACACTGGGCTCCGTTCACCTTCTGTCATAGTCTGGCATAGCCACTACCGCATTGCATTATGGGATATTTATGCTGGCAAGGTGTCCAGAGCTTGCATATTTTAATAATTAACTGAAAATAATAAGCAATTCACATACTGTTGGTCAAAAATTATGGTTTTGGCCATAGTAAAAAGTGTTGCACTGTTGTCTCACAACAAGAAGGTCATGGGTTGAGACCCGGTGCCAGCTGGTGGGGGTCTTTGTGTGTGGAGTCTGCATGTTCTCTCCATGTCTATGTGGGTTTTCTCTGGATGCTCCCAACTTCCTACCACTGTCCAAAGACACAACCCTGAATTGCTTAACCCTTTAATTGCTTGCTCTACCATATGGTTTAGCACATGTTGAGTCACTTTATTTCAGTAAGTGGACCTAATTAAGTCAAGAAAAATGAATATCACTACAGATATTTGGACCATTTTTGGTGAAAATATGAAAGGTATGAATACTTTGTTGGGATATCATAGTATAAGAGGCCTTCCTGAAAATAATTATATTATTTGATACCACAAAAACACTTAAATTAGATAGTAATAAAAAAACAAAACATGCTCAACCAAATGTTGATTTGTGTCTTTATGGTAAGAGGAGAAAAATTAAACCAATTTGAAATAATGAATTATTTGTTATGAAATCAAAACCTCTGTTCATCTATTGGTCCAAAATATTAAACATTTTGTGGTAGTACATCATGAATATGTTAAAATAATTAACTTAGTAAGTAATTTTCAACACTTTCCAAGTTGATATTAGTAAGTATGGTAAAAATAAAAAGATTATATATATATAATGATCTAGACATTACTCTTCTAAATGAATAAGAAATGCAAACAAACCATTATTTCATCAGGTTTTTCTTGGTAGGGTATTAAAGGGTTAAAGACACTCCAGGTGAATAGGGTACAATTTTAAAATAATAGATATCACCATGAAACTTCTTCAGTTGATTAGTTACACAAGTATGAAAAAAAAATATTTATAGTTTTTGAAATTTGTATGTTTAATTATGCAACTTAGTCATTATTTCATTAAATATGCACAATTTTGGGTATATTTTAGGTATATAGGTCTGAACATGTGATAAAGTCAGGTAGAATTTTTTTTTTTTTTTTGTTTTGTTTTTGTTTACACACAAGAAGGAAGAAAAATGTCAGAGGGATTTCAGGATATCTGCTTTCATTACCTAGGAAATCCAAATATACTGCCCATAGCCCTAAAATACTGATTTTCGCCATATTTTTTCAAATTAAAACATCACATTAATTGGGCTAGGAATGGTTTATTAACAAATCCCTCCGTAAATATGTTCAGAATACTATTAAGTGTACAGAGAATCCTATAAAATGTATAAGTGTACAGTCTGGTGTACATCGGTGATACCGGTCATGACAGACTTCAGTAAACAGATGAAACTCGGCATGTTGCTTTAGAATGATAACTTCTTGGTAAATTTGGAAGAAACTTTCTTCTGCAAGTAAACAAACTGTAATAAAATAAACACCTTAATGTATATTTTCAATGTTTTCTTTCTAACAGCTTAAAAGAAGAAAGAAAGGACTAAACTAGCCCAAAATCTCAAAATCGACCACTGCATGAAAAATCGATATTTTTGTCTGCCCTGTCTTGCCTTAACTCGAAATCGCCCGTAGGTGTGAATGTGAGAGTGAATAGGTGTTTGTCGTCATATGTCAGCTGTGCGATGAAATGGCGATTTATCCCGTTTGTACTCCGCCTTCACTCAATGTCAGCTGAGAAACTTTCCGGCACCAAACGACCCCCCAGAGAATTAAGCATTTATGGAAAATGAATGATGAATGAATGTTTCAGCTGACTGTGGAATGTCTTGGCATGGAATTGGAGACACTGGATAGTGCTTGTTTTCAAGGCTAGAATAAAATCCTACATTTTTTTGTTGTTGTTGTATTTGTCAGTGTATTTCTTATAGTTTTCATTAATGTGATGGTTGACCAATGTAGAGGATGAAACACACCAGGAAGCTGGAAGGATCTTCACCATGGTCAGATTTATTTACAGTGTAAACCAGGTTATAAGGCCATTGGGTAGTGATGGTGCAAAAAAAAAAAAAGTAACTGCTTAAAATACCTTGAAAAACATAAAGAAACTTGAATACATATTCTACAACAGCCACAAAAAAAAAAAAATAAATAAATAAATAAAGTTCAGCCCCCAGCAATGGGCATTCAGTTTGGTCAGCCTGCTTCACACAAGCCAGGCCACACACACACACACACACACACACACACACACACACACACACACACACACACACACACACACACACACA
>JAPTGZ010000003.1:18232039-18242390 GCA_029814645.1 Fowleria isostigma
CAAGCATTTACTTGCAAGGAGAAAAAGATTTGACAGAACAGCAGACAACAAGTTAGCTCTGCCAGTCTTTTTCTGAAGCAGTAATCGGGAGGCTTACTCATTTATAGAGGGAAAATCAAAAAACTGGTTTCGACTGACTGTTAGGAGGAGAGGTGGATCATCACAGAGCCATCTCCATTGATGTCCTTGAAATTGAGTAAAAAGAAACACTTAATGAATATTAGAGTCAGCACACAGTCACAATCTTGACCTGCATGAGTCAGAATTAACATGAAATAAAGAATCATCAGCAATAACAGAAAATTATCAAGCAATATGATAATTACTTTGACAAAATAAAACCATCAATTTTATTTTTATATAGTCTCTGAAGTTTTCTGAGGTAAATTGTAAGTGTTCTAGGGTGACATGGTGGTGCAGTGGTTCGCACTATAACTTAACAGCAAGCAGGTCTTGGTTTCGACGTGGAGTTTGCACGTTTTTCCCTTGTCAACATTGGTTCTTTCAGGGTACTTCCCCCACCATCCAAAAACATGAATTTAATACATTAATTGTTCTATCAAAGTCAGGGGTTTTGAATTCATTTTAGCTCAGGGGCCACATTGTCTGAAGTGGGCCGAACCAGTAAAATAATAACTTAATAGTATAAAAATAATGTCAATTCCAAAATATGTATGTCTGAGTGAAAAAAGTAAAATTATATTTTCAACCATGAACAAAATAAAATTTATTAAGAAAAAAAAATACAATTTCAACAATTTATTCCATTATTTTCACATATTCATTACAACTTACAGATTGCACTAGCTCGACAAATACAAAAAACATTAAATAACAGGAAGAATATTGGTAAAATTTTGCTTAATTCATGTTGTTTGTAAAAGACTAATCTGTAAATGTTAATATTTTTGTGTAATTGTACTTTTTTTTTTTTTTTTACACTAAAACAAACAGAAAAAAGGCTTGTTTCATCATTTATAGTTTATTCAAATAATATTTTACTGGTCTGACCCAATTTAAATTGAATTGATCTAAAATTATTTTAACATCCTTGATTGTTAACATCTTCACTGTAATTTTTGTGTTTCACTAATTCATCCTGTGGGCCGGATTGGACCCTTTGACGGGCTGGTTTTGGGACCCCTGATCTAAAATTGTCAGTAGGTGTGGATGTGAGAGTTAATGGTTGTCTGTCTGTATACGTCAGCCCTGTGATGAACTGGTAACATGTCCAGGTTGTATCCAACATTAACGGTGTCTATAGCGAGGACAGGCCCCAGCACACGACCTGAAACCCAAGGATGAAGCCAATCAATAATAATTACATTCTGATTAAAACATAACATAACACTGTCACTCAGTACAGTTACTTAGATTTTATTGTAACATTTATTTTATTATCCCTCAACATTGTCCATATGCAAGCCCTTTAGCAGCATACAAATGTTCAAACGCTTTTCAAACCTCTCAGATGATGTTAAGTGGTAGCCAATAGTGTATGGGCAGTGACCTTAACCATGTTTTTATTAATTGCCTTATTATTTTAATTAAGGACTACACCCCATGTGAAGTAGAATTGACGAAGCCACATAAGAGACTGCGTAATTAATAGAGTCCATCCTGAAGGTCAATCCTTAGTCTATCCAGGATGAAAACAGTGTGTGTATGTGTGTGTGTGTGTGTGTTCCTCGTCTCCTCCATTTTATCATCCTGCATGTTGTTGTATGAGACTGGTATGATTAGCTCCTGTCACACGACCCATAAGTCATTCTCTCACTGACGCTTCAATCTCGGCTGGCTGTGCTGAAATGTGAAATGTGTCACTGTGGCCACGAGTGATATACACTGCCATTATGAATAAAATAACCATTGTTAGGATGTCCAATATTGCATTATCTCTGTCCCTGTCTCTTATGGCGGGGTAGTAAGCTCTATATCCGCAAGGTCAGGCTAAGAGGTCAGAGTTTATGTCTCGTCCCGTGTTCTTCCTCTGGAGGTTAAGCAGCACTTCCTGCGATTACTCCGTTACCCTTTCTAAAGCACTTGTCCTATTGCCAGAAAACTGAAGTGTCCCTCATCTCTCCATTATCTTGTGCTCGCCATGGGTTCTGAGCTTGTTTCAGCCACGTCTATCTACCATGCAGCTTGACGCTGACATGTGAGGGACGCATAAAAAATTCATGCCGAGGCAAGCCGCTGTGTGAGAGAAATGCATGAGAGTAATGTTTTGGAGAGTAAAACAGACAAGACAAAGAGAAGAGGTTAAAATGTAAGCTAAAAGAGATCAACATGAGAGAATCGGGGATGGGGAAAAAATATGATATGTTGAGGATGGTGAAGCGATAGATGCAAAAGATGCAATTACGAGGCTGTGCAAATGGTTAACGTCTGGTCTGCTTTCTTCTTTTAAAAGGTTAATTACATCTAATCTGTGCACAAGAAGCTGCGTTAGGGAAAGAGACATTAATAAGGCATGACAAGGCATTGGAACAGGTAGGGCAGCAGTCTGGGGATTGGAAGGATAGGCAGACATTACCATCCACTCTGACTATACCAGCCAGCTAAGAGGACTTGATAAAAAGACTAATCAGTCATCAGAGGGAAGAAGAGGAAGGATGGAGATAGGGAAGCTGTTGAAAGAACTTAAAAATCATGTCTCTATTGGTTATACAATTGCTGCTCCCGCTTAACTCAATGAAAATACCATTTCTAATTTAGAGAATATCTGCATTATGATCTCAAAGAGAATTTTCTGTAACAAAGGCAGTTTTGTCTTTGAAACGTCTTACTCAATTCCCTGTACTTTCTCTGAAAAGACAGCCATCTGATAATGTTGCATCCCTTTGGGGTAAAATATTGCCAGGAAGTAAAATCCAAGAAAAGAATGCTGAAAATAATCTCAAAGAAAATCAAAGGAACCTAAAAGGAACAAAAGGAGACTGTGCCTGAAACATGCATACACACGGGTGAACTTATGTGTAATTTTTTATACACACGACGCATTATTTTGATGCAAACATCACAATGTGGAACTTGACGTATCAGCAAATTATCATTAAATACATTCAAATGAAAGCAGAAAGAACAGCAAGGCCTGGTTCTGTCAGTGTCACTGAGTCAAACCTTATATCAAAGAAAACAAGATCTGAGTCATGTGTTCCGCGGTGAGGCTTTGTTTTAACTTCAGAGAGTTGAATTGATGGGTGTGAGACAACAGCAGCAAGACTGCTCTCTGCAGAGACACTAATCCTCGTGATGGCATTATCATCCACAAATCAGCCCACGATACAGTAGGCAGGCGTTAGTGTAGGACTTGCCGCTCACTGTGACAGCTGGGGTCTGGGAGGGAGGAACAGCTCATTACTGGGGATGTTTTTCAGTGTTTTGATGGGTAAATAGAAAAACTGCTATCAAAAGCCAGTGCTGACAGCCACCGCAATGCCTCCCACTTAATCTGGCTACGCATGAATGAGAAAAAGGATAATATCATCAGCATACTGTCATATCTTTTTTTTTTTTATAAAAGGAAGTGGAAATATCAGCTGCCCCTTTTTCAATCAGTGATTTGTATATCAATGGGCAGCTGTCAATGGGGGCACTTTGAAGTGGCGGTTGGAGATAAGGACTATAATTAGCCCCTTACTGTGAGTAGGTGAATGGAGCTGCAGGTAGGGAGAGGCTCATAGAGTCTCACATCGCTCTATTTTATGTGTTTTATTCTTCCCACCCACATGAAAGATTGAGATGAGATATCAGTAGGTGTAAAAGTCCTTTGCTGCCGACAAAACTTGTGGTGGATGATTGTGATCTGACTGTGATGCAGTTAAACGGATGCACTTCATTGTTCACGTGCTTCAGCCTTAATGCACTGTTGTCTGATGTTCAGGCATTTTCAGTGCACATCAGTCCTCACGTGAGTTTTATATTTAGAGGGACTCAAAAGAGAGGGAGGTATTCTACATTACAATACTGTTATCTTATTTTAGAGTACATGTCTTCTTAAAGTCCTGATCTATTCTGCTGTTTTGAAGAATGCAGCAACTGTCAGTAGCTGGGTTTCCTTTACCATCAGAAATCCACAAAATTCAAATTATGCAATGGAAAACTGGTAAATGGAAACACAAAAATGTCACAAAAAACTGTTAAAGATTGCAAAAAGTTTTTTGCACTCTCATGAGACGGTTTTTGAGATGTTTCGATATACAAATATTGTGCAAAAATGTAACGGAAATACTTTTTGCACATTTGCACTAGTCACGGGCATGACAAATCGGGTGCCACATGAGGTTCAGTAACATAACCGTTCATTAAATGTTGCCTAGTTTCATTTGGAAATTCTGTATCCATAACTCGTTGGTGAATTCTGTACACTTCTCCCAGAAATCCATTATGTATGACCACTGACATAAGAGTGGTGTGCCTTTGGAGTGACATGACGTAGGCAGAATCCCCCCCACCCCCGCGAGAACAATGACATATTACTGGTCTTTACTAGAATCACATGTCAGAAGCCAAACACTCTTCAATGAAAACCCCTGCAAGTAGCAATCATACTTTATCGGAATTGTAGAAATTTTGCGGAAAACTGTAATGGGAACCCAGCTAGACATTCCCTGTATAACGAATACAAACCTATATAGACATGTAGATGCATTCAGTCTGTGGTAATGTCAATGCAAAGACATGGGTAAGTTTAGGCATTAAAATAAGAAGCGATTGTGGTAAAGGGTAAAATATGAAAAAGTACTTGTTAAAAGTTACGACAAGCACATTTACCTTCAGTTGGAAATGAGTCATGAATACCAGTCTCCTACTGAAACCCACAGTTTATTTGTTATTCGTCCTTCATAACCATCCCCATTCATTCATTAAATCATTTGCCATCACACTTTTGTTGTTGGTGTTGGGGTTTTTTTTTAATGCAAATGTCAATTCAACTACAAGAGGCTGTTCAGTACACAACAACCTGTACTATTATTTACCAGGCAAAGTAAGGGTGATTTTTTATTGTTTGTCAAGCACCGCAAGAAAGAAAAGCAGTATTTTAAAAGTGGCTTCCAGCTTCTACTTTATAGTGTGATTTTATCAGCAAAAACTAACAAAATAATAATTGGGGTGTTATAGGAAAACCAATGACACTGATAACTGTATTGTGTATATAAAAGCCTAATAGAAAGAAACAGAAAAGAATAAAAATGCATGTATTTTTGTGTTGTCTCTTTATGTCAGACTACTTTATATGCTGAACTTGATATTTTTCTTTCTGTTTCATAGCCTTGCCAGTTTTATCGGATGAGTCTGTGTAACCAGTCCAACCACTCCTGGCATCCTAGCTGCTGAACTCCTGCAGAAAATACCAGAGTTCCATGTGGGATTACTTTGAATATGACTCTGCCTTAGATAAGAGCAAGTGTCTTGTAGTGGAAGGTGATAAAATATGTGGAACATTTCACAAGGGGAAACAAATACCACAAATCTAAAAGTCCATTTGAAAAGCTTGCACAACAAGACTAAACTAGCTTACCTTGACAAGATAAGGAAGATCAATAATAGAAATGGTGTGATGTTTTTCTGAGTATTTATTATACTGTCCATGACTGTTTGTGACTCTTTTGAATGTCACCTCTAGCAAACTTTCCCTACAAAACACTGAAAACTAATACTCAACCTGGGAAACAGACTAAAAATTTGAAAAACAAACCCAAACCTGAAACCTCCAAAAACTAATTATGACCAAACTGAAATGAAAAGTAAAATTACAAAAACAAAATCAGGCAAAAACAAATAAAAAATTTAAATTCTTACAAACTTAAAACCCACAACGGAGGAGGCATTAAAAGTTTGCCATGTCGTCTTTTTAAAAACGTTATGAAAAAAATAATTGACAAGCATTCCTCTTATACTTCAGTAAGTCATTGTAATTGGCTCTGTAAATGCATGCAAACTCCAAAATGCAGATATAAGTACCCGAAGGTGAGAAATTCCCATTAAATACCAAGAAGTCTGTGGAAAAAATGTATTGTAAGGTTAAACTTGTATACTTTTTTCACTAATTCCATTTTGCTTATTAATTACCTCCTGCTTGTCTAGATCTGGGCCATGACCATAGGTAAGAGCAGGCACCAGTACACTGAATCATCACCTTATCATGGTAGAGAGGTTTGAGCGCTCAAATGATCCTAGGAGCTATGCTGTCGGGACTGTCTAGAGTCTAGACCCTGGTAGACTCTTTTAACTCATAAAGACCTAGTGTGACTTTTGTGGTAGTCCTCACTATTTAATCTTTCTAAAGTAATTTATCACCATTTATTGAAATATTATCCTCTGTATTTTGCTTTTTTCTCAGTGAAAATCAGGTGGGTTTTTTTTTATATTTAATTCAATGATCATGTTGTTCATGGATGAACAACCCTGGTCCTTCAGAGCTACTATTCTGCATGTTGTAAATGTTCCACTCTTCCAGCACATCTGACTGTTATCAGACTTCTGTAGAGCTTGATGATAGGCTTATCTTTTGAATCAGATGTGCTGGAAGACGGATGTATTTCAAATATGCAGAAGAGTAGCTCTTGGGGACCAGGATCGGTCACCTCTGATGTAGATGTTCATAAAAACTTGGATTAAAGATAAGGATTATTGTTTCCGAAACGGAGAAAACTGGAGAAAAACTAATTTTTTTCAGCAAAGATATTATTAACTAAACATAAAACAAGTGTGTTCATCCACTGTCAATGATTGGACTCCATGGGTTTTACTGGTGAATCAATGTTGTAGAAGATGATGGTGTTTCTACGTTCACAATGGAGCCTCTGTTGGGTCATATGTGATGAACACAAAAAGATGATAAACTGTATTTTACACCAATTTTTTACATGTATTGATGGCATTAGTGGATCAATGGGTATTAAACAGTTTAGATCAGTAGGTACTCAATGGTGGATGTTTGGGTTCATATAAGTTAAAGCAAATTGGTCCTAGGTAACAGGTCAGACAAAATGTGATTCATGACCCTTGTGATGATAGTGCAATCAAAGACCCAGTTACCTTTGCCAAGATCAGGGTTACCAAGACCCCACCCTGGAGCCAGTCCTGGGGGAGGAACTCATCAACAAGTACCTGGTGGATTGACCGTGCTCAGTCTAAAAGAACTACTGTACATGAGCTTCCTGTTGGTCCATCACCTGCAGAGGGAGGGTCTTATTCGACCTCAACTGCCTAAACTGGTTAAGGGGCATGTGTGCATTGTGGAGGAAAAAAAAAAAAGAATTTTTTAGTCAAGCTTTGTTTGGGATGAAATCACCTTAAGATGTGTGTGGATGTTTGTAAGTATGCCTGTATGCTTTGCACGCACATTTGTGTATGCATTTTATTTATTTTTTTACTTGGCTTAGCATCGTTTAGGTCAAATCAGGCCTGACACTGTGCACTTTGCTTTTGGCTGAATGACAGAGACCCCATTTACTGAATGCAAATTAGGAGCATTGTCAGCGCTCCTAATTCAACAGCTCTCCCTCCTTTAAAACATGTGGCTTTTCTGTGTTAAGTGTTACTAGATGGGTAGTTCTTCTAAGACAAAGTGATCTTATTACTGAAACAAATGAGTAACGTCCGTAGGAGTAAGTTGTAATGCAGAGGGTGCCCATGAACTTTAACTCAAACACTATAATGTCAACTCATGAGGCTGTAACTCATTTCAGAAATAGCTACATGGAATCAAAAGGCTTCATATAATTAACTTGTAATAATAATAATAATAACATTTAAAGAGAATCTAAATAATTTGAACAAGAAGCAAAAAATTAAAAGTAGGCTGACCTCTCTACTGAGCAGTTAAATCATGCACTGTATAATTTGCCCTTTAAAACAAATTTTAAAGAGCCACAGAGTGCACAAGTGGGAAGGATAATGTAACTTAAAAAATAGTTAACCACAGCAGAAATCTGCACATCTCAAGTGATTTGTTGTAAAAATAAATCTTTGAGACAGCACATCAATGAGAAATAACCCGTATCTATTTGCAAGGCAAATTTCTCCTCCAGAGAGAGCCAATTTCTGTACAATGTATTATACAGGTACTTGTGTCATTTTTCACTTTGAATAAAAGTAAAAAGCACCAAGTGAAGGCAGCAAGTGTCAATCGAAATGCTGAATGGCACCACATTTACTAAAGGTCCTGTGTGGGTTCTCTCCATGTACTCCAATATTCTCCCACCGTCCAAAGACATTGATTGGTCTAAAGTGACCTAAATCACATATAGGTGTGAATGTGAGAGTGAATGGTGATTCATTTCAATGTGTAAAGGCATTTTCACACCTGAATTTCATTCTGATTCAGGGACTGATGTGCAATGTGTTACAGCATTGTACATCACCTTGTTTGGGTTTGTGTTCACACTACTCCATACCTCCAATACCACGCCCATGGAAACAGGTGGACACCACATTCCTTCATGCACTCACTGAAAATCTTAAATATTTCTGAGTTTTTATGAGTGTTATTGAGAATTTCCGACTTATGCTCATTTTCCCAAATGCCAGTAAGGTACTGTATCTCTTCCTCTGTCCAAATTGCTCCTCAACTCATTTTCTCCACTTCCTTAGTCAGCAGCTGATGAAAGGTACAAAGCTCAGTAGCCTACTGTCTGTTTAGATCAGGGAGCAACACTGTGTTGACATAGCTGCTCTGCTTTATGTCAATGTTTGCAACATCAGAGTGTATCATACAGAATTTGGTTGTGTGTGTATGTGTGTGTGTGTGTGTGTGTGTGTGTGTGTGTGGGGGGGGTTAGAGGAGGCAATTTCCCCTTAAACAAACATCCTGCCCCCTCAAATTAAAGTTTCCAAAGGTAGGAAAAATGAAAATAAATACACTTAAAGAAATTAGAAACATGTCTTAAGTTTCACTTTCACTTTGTATGGTTGCAGGATCTATGCATACTCATTGTGAGGTATATGTGGTATGGAATGCACTCCCCTGTATAATCTCCCCAGCAGCATGTGCCATCTTCACATTCCTGATTGTCACCTCTGGAATTTCTGGAACTGGCCTGCTCAGAGATGGATAGATGGATCTATTGCTGCAAATGAAATCAATTCTTTGATTTTGTTGTGAATAAATTCACATTTAACTGAATGATCTCCATGAAAATCTCGTGGACTTTCATGGACTGACACCAAACAGTGGTGTTTAAATCCTGGTTCAGTTTACTTTAAACTACACAAGGCATTCAAGCTGAAGGAGCTGAAATGAGAGGTAAAATTGCTAGAATTTAATGTCTGTAAATACCTTTCTGCAGCTCTCTCTTCTCAGTCCAAATCAAAAGATTAACCCATAAAGAACCAATGCTATTTTAATGGCAGTTCCTAAATTATTTTTTCTCTATAGTTAACATTAAGTCATTTATCATCATTAATTCTGATATTATCTCATGTATTTCGTGTTTTTGTTCAGTAAAAATCTGGTATTTTTCCTTAATTAATTTACTGACCGTGTTGATGTTCATAAAAGCTCAGCTTAAAGTTCATTGTCATAATATCAGAAACAGAGAAAACAGAAGAAAACATGACTTTTTCAGCAAAATACGTCATTAACTGAACATAAACCAAGTGTATCCATCCACTCATTGATCCAACTCCATGGGTTTTACTGGTGAATCAATGCTGTAGGAGATGATGGTGTTTCCACATTCACTACGGAGCCTCTGAACGTCCAAATGGCTCATATCTGATAACCATGACAAGATGACGAACTGCATTTTACATCACTTCTTTACATGTATTGATAGGATTAGTGGATCAACAGGTATTAAACAGTTTAGATCAGTAGATGATTTTGGTTGCCAGTTGCTGTTTGGGTCTTTGTAAGTTAAGGAAAATATAAGTGACCTGATAGCATTCTTTGTATGTTCTTTACCGAAAAGTGAAACCACTCTTCTATGCTTCTTCATTGATTACAGCAGTAGAGTCACATCCATAATAATAAAATGTCATGTCCTCTCAGGCCACTTGAATTACCATATGCTGAAAGGTCATTATCAAAGCCTTACCCAGTGATGCTAAAAAATGAGGTAGAACTGCAGCTTTAAATATCAGCTTTTAAGATGTGCTAACATGACAGTAGTGTTGGAGTCTGTATTGTACTGGGAATAACCTAGTAAATAATAATAGCAGATATAATTTTGGATATAGGAAACTGAGACAGTCACTGGTTTAGAAATTGAGTTGCTAACATTTATTCATTCATTCATTTTCCGAACCCGCTTTACCCTCACTAAGGTCATGGGGGTCGCATGGAGCCTATCCCAGCTACTTAAGGGTGAAGGCGGGGTACACCCTGGACATTTCACCAGTT